>VWZG01011008.1:611-19240 GCA_013396735.1 Grallaria varia | reverse complement strand
AGCCGAGCCATGATGATGATACATATTCTTGTGTACAGAGCTGTGGATCAAACTCAAATGTTACATAGTTCTCCGCTCTCTAAAGATGAAGTGAGATATTTATTTACTTGAGATATTTACAAAACCCAACAAGTTTCTGTAGCTTGTTCCTCATCTCTTGCCTTTTGGGTATTTCCTTCACAGTATAGGCGAAAAAATAGAGCTAAACCTGAGGTGTAAGGATCTCCCACTGCACGACCAAAGGGTCTAAAGGTATCTTACTAAGCAAATAGCTGTTTTCTGAGATGATTTATTAGTGACTTGCTCATGGCATCACAGAACAGGTCCTGCTGCTGCTAGTGTCCTCCTGAATAGTGTCTTCTTGATGTTTTGCTGGAGAACTGTGCTGTGGCCAGGGATAAGAACTGATGCAGAAACATCACAAGATGTCTACTTTCTACTGTCAAGGCAGGGAATGCCAAGATTTGCTTCCCCAAGGCAGTGCTCCCACAGAGGTACCAGCGAACAGTAGAACTGCAATCCATTGCATAGCTGCTCAGGAGATGGGACCTTGATGACCTCCAAGCCTGATGTGTAATACACAGGCCTTGCACTTAATATTTCCTGCATAGCTGGGGTAAAAAGCCTCAGAGGTTCTGCTAAATGCCTGTTTGTGAGGAGAGAGCTGCATGGAGTCTATTTCCTGTGAAGTACTTGTTAAGGCAGGATCAACTCTGATTGCCCTGTGATCTGGTGCTTCATGCAGCTGTTTCATGGAAGAGACTTATCACAGCCATCACACATGTGAGAACTGCTGTAATAACTGCATCTCTAGCTGGTGGTGTTACACTGAGATTTTGTAACTGAGGAGATGGAAGCACCAGCAAAAAGACCTCTGTTTCTGGGACACTGAACTTCCCCTAGGAGGGACTTGCAGTTTATGCAGAACATCAGTGAAGGAAGGTATCACCAGGAAAAAGAGCCAGGTTGGTTGTATTGAAGAACACGTGACGTCTAGCAAACAGGGGACTAGCATTGGACCAAGAAGTGATTTAAGTATTGGAAATTTTCTCCTGGGACTAGATTAACTGGGCTGAACTCATGCAGGTGAAATGAGATTTTTTTCACAGGTAATGTTTATCCTAATGATTCATGTCTGTGTTCAGTGCTGGCAGTCTCTAGTTTACTGGGAAACTCAGGCATGATGGGTGCCCAGCAGTTTGAGGATAGGACAAGAAAGACTGAGGAATTTGCAAAAGCAACGTCAGTTGTGTGCACTGTGGCTCCATCTTGCAAGGTGTTCTAAAGAAAACTTGCTGCTGGCTCATAGAGCATTGTTATGTGTCAAGGGTAAAAAAAAGAACAACAGTTGGTTGTAAGGAGGCAACCATACCTTCACACAGGGCTCTCATGCAACGAATTGCACAGACTGCTGTCACTTTCCTCCAGCTGCACAGCTGCACGAGTGAAAGCCAATAAAACATCAGCTCAGATATTTAAACAATTTGAGGTTGTGCTCTGCCCACTCAGGATTCAGCCACAGCTCTCAGTCTTTAGGAGGAACAAGATCATGTGCATCACCTGAGCCACAATAATGAACTGTTTTTCCCCTCAGCATAAAAAGTGGTAGTTTAAACATCCCAGAGTCACGGAATCATAAAATGTGCTGAGTTGGAAGGTACTCACTAGGATCATCAAGTCCAACTCCTGGTCCTGCACAGGACTCTCCCTCAGGAGTCACACCAGGTGCCCAAGAGTGTTGTCCAAATGATTCCTGAACTCTGTCAGGCTTGGTGCTGTGACCACTTCCCTGGGGAGCCTGTTCCAGTGCCCAATCACCCTCTGGGAGAAGAACCTTTTTCTCGTATCTAACCCAAACCTCCCCTAACACAACTTCAGGGCATTCCCTTGGGTCCTGTCCCTGGTCACCACAGAGCAGAGAACAATGTCTGCCTTTCAGTTTCCCCTCGTGAGGATTCTGAAGACCTTGATGAGGTCTACCCTTAGTCTCCAGGCTGAATAGACCAAGTGACCTCAGCTGGTCCTCATAAGGTTTCCCCTCAAGGCCGGTCACCATTTTCGTTACCCTCCTTTGGACACTTTCTAACAGATTAATATTTTTCTTACATTGTGGTGCCCAAAACTGCACACAGTATCCCAAGGTGAGGCCTCCCCAGTGCAGAGCAGAGTGGGACAATCCCCTCCCTCGACCAGCTGGCAATGCTTTGCCTGATGCCCCCCAGGACACGGTTGGCCCTCCTGGATGCCAGGGCACTGCTGGCTCACATTCAACTTGCCATCCACCAGGACCCCCAGGTCCCTTTCTGTGGAACTGCTTTCCAACATCTCATTCCCCAGTCTGTCTGTGCATCCAGGGTTGCCTTGTCCTGGGTGTAGAATCCAGCACTCTCCCTTGTTGAACCTCATATGGCCATTGGTCAATGAAAAGCATCTGAACCCATGCATTTGAGGCTAGAAATGTCCATGCTCACACTGTATTTCAGTTGATGCAGAAGAATTTCTGCAGCACAGGAACTCAGCTATACCTGAGATGCCTCCTACCTAAGTGTGTAACTCCATGACAGGGGCAGGCATCAAAGGTATCATAAATGAAAGACTGAATTATAAAATTATCCTTCTATCACTGTCACATGTCCAAATAGAGAGCTACGTTGTACAACAGGGAAAGAAGAGAAGTTGGCTTTTGGAGGCACTGAGAGTCTTCCTATGTGGAAGACACCACAGAAATGGAGTTCTCAGCTGCAGCTGTAAGGAGAATGGCTGCAAGGTTCCACTAGATTGGAGCAGTAGATTTAGTGTCCAGTCATAAAGGTGGGTTTGTGTTATGACCTTCCACCTTGTCATAACTGTCGTTTCGCTTGACAAACCTATTTGTAGCTTGTGACTGCACTGCAGTACAGTTAAAAAGAGTAAATGGCAGAGAGTACACCTTGCTCTCTCAGTTGTGCTGCTACACGCAAGCAAGAGCCTTAACTAGTGTTGTTCTTTCTTTATTATTGTTTTTGCTAGAGCATCAGTCCCCAAATACTATTATCAACTTTATCCCTACCACATATTACTGAAACAAGGACTCTGCAATGTGTATGACATATGACATTCAAAACTCACAGAAAATAAACCCACATGGTGATATTTGAGCTGGGAGTCCAGCCCACCTGATGCAGGCATTATTTAGACCCTCTAGCTTCATACAGAAAAACAGAGCAGCCCTATCTAAATAACCTGACTATGCTGCTCATCTACAAATAGAAATGAGTAAATGCCTCAAAGGTTGTCCAGGGAGTTCTCAGGCTGAACCATTAATCTTCTGAATGTCCATTAGAAATCAAATGTTGTTGTTCTATCTTAATACTATGTTTCTTTCTGGATTGTCCCCAAAGAATGATGTTACTTTAAGACTAGAACTGTCAGGAGAGTCATGATATTTAGGGTTGGACCATTGACATCACAACAGTGTTACTGCTTGTCCCCTCCTTGTCTGGCCCCTCAGTCACACAGGAGGTGTCAAGTCCTGTGCAGTGAGAACAGGATGTGGTCCCTTCTTTCAAAAATGTCAACATCTACAGCAGTGGAAACTGACTAGAAAATAAAAATAAATTTTCCATCCCCTGTTTTTGTGTGTGTGTGTGTGTGTCTGTGTGTGTGTATTTCCACAAACAAGAGCCATTCTTATTTGCAGAGGTCCCTTAAATGCAAAATCGCCTCCCCTTGTGGAGGTTATTAACAAGCTATTGATACTTTTTATTAAAAGTGAATTGGCGAGTAATAGCTACTGTAATTTTCTTGATTGAGGCATTTACTCAAGTCTTTGTAGTTTCATTAATTTCTTGTTCCATTAATTCTTTGAGTCAAGGCTTGTGCAGATCATGGCTTGTACTGGGAAACTTCTATGGTTTTGGTTTGGGTGGCTTTTTGTGGTTTTGTTTTGTTTTGTTTTGTTTTTGGGTTTTTTTTTGATTGATTGGTTTGGTTTGGTTTTCTTTTTTTTTCTCTGCTCTTCTTTTTGTAGCTTAACAGCTATTTGCTAACAATTTTTTAATTAAGATTCTTAAATTCCTCTTACTCCTTGGCTCCTGCTTAAGCTCATTCTACTTACTTCCATTAACTGAACTTCTACTGGTAAGTTGTATCTCTTCAGTTTTTTAACTATCATGATACTGGTCCTTCAAGCAAATGATCTTTTTGAATGTAATTTCACTGTATTTTCCTCACATTTGATACTCTGAAAAGCAGAAATATCTCTTAACAGGCTTTCATCTCAATTCTACATACAGTGCAAAGTCCAGTTGTAACAAAGTACATTTATAAAGAGATTTCACAGCTATTAAAATGTCATGTAACTTGTGATGAAAATAAAGGCTTAAAGTCTTCACCAGCAGATGAAAAAAGTTTCTAAAAATAGATTTGAGTTTTTTGCAGTGTCTCTTTCCTCATGGACTTGCTGAGAAGCAGAATTAGTCTGCATGTATATGCGAACTGCACCTGATCTTCCTTGCTTTTCTTCTTAGTTCAGTCCTAACCCTACCCTTGGATTTTGCCTGGAGCACAGAAATTTGAGCAATTCTATGGTACTTTTTTGTCTATAATCTATACTGTTCTCAATATCTGATAAGGCTTTAGTCTGATATTTTAGTTGAGGAATTGCAAATATGGCAGCAAAACAAGAACGGATCATGTTGACACACAAACATAATTGTATTTGAGGTTTGTGGTTTGAAACCTGTTGTGAACTCACTGCTAGCTGAGGGCAGCTGGACAGACTGATCAGTGTCTTATTCCCTTATAATGCTCTCATGTCCGGTAGTTTAGATGTTGAGACAGGGGTGAACAAAATTTTCTTTTCATTTATTACTTAGTTCTAACAAAGTTTTAAACTTGACAGTTGGCATGTCTTGTTCTAGAGGCAAAATTTCAGCTGTCTTTCCTAGATACAATGTACTATTATCTTGAGTATTTTAAATACAATAAGAAGCAAAGTATAGGTATAGTCCCCACAGTGTGCTGAATTGAAGGGCAAGTATATTAAAAGTACTCTCAGAATAATGAGGCTTGCAGTCAGGAGTCCATCACTGACTACCAAATAGTGTCAAAAAACAATGGGCACTAAAATCCAGCCTCACAGTTTAGCTCTCTAACCTGAGAAAGCATTTCAAACAAACATACATTGCATTTGGCACCTTCTAGCCATATAGGATCATCCTGGATATTTAAAATAAGTTTTCTCAGGTGAAAAGCAAAAAACAAACAAGATCACTCTTGTGACTGCACATTGTCTGGTTATTGACCAATGGTTTCTGCCCTCAGGGGTGGAGTAAGTGAAAGGCAGAGTAGGTAGGCATTTTGTATTTATATTGTCCAAAATCATTATGAGGAATAAAAATCACTGAAATGGATAGTTCTTCCTATTGTAACTCTCGTGCAAGCATTTTCCATAGCATGATTTAGTGTTATGCTGCAATCCACATCAGTTTGGCTAAGTTTTACTTGTGCAATACGTCTGCTTCCAACGTGGAAATGTATTCTGCAAAAATATTATTTATCTGATGGCTGTATCTCCCTCCCATGTCACACTTGCCAAGACAACTGACTGTTTTACAATAGATTTAAATAAGTCTTGCCCTCAGAGCTATCATAGTTGCTGGAGACATGTTATGTTGCAAGACATCTCCCCAGAATGCCAACAACATTTTCTTTCCTAAACACGTTTCTGTGCTTTGTGATCGAAGGTTCATGAAGTCCCAAGAATGCGACTTGATATTAAAATAAAGATGGAGGTTCTGGCATGCAAAAGCAATAACTATGTTTTGGAAGACATGCAGATTAATGTGAGGGATGATAAACTCCAGCGTGACTTCTTATATATTAAAAATATTATAGTCGCATTACACAATATTACAGGTAGAAAATAAATGGTAGGGAAGCAACAGTGATAAAAAGGTGTTACAGCTCCTGCACTAGGCTCCTGCTCCCTTCCATGCATGTTGCCCCATGGATGCCCATTGCAAACAGCAGTTTGCACACTCCAGGCAAGCAAGACCACTGTCTGTACTTATACTGGATCTGGTGGGAGTGCAGTCAACTTTCTTCATAGAAGCCTGCATCACATTCCTTGCTAAAACCATGTTGATAATGTACCGTGTTGACCACTGCTGAACAGTGCTTGCACCATGATAAGGCTTTCCCTCTTCCCTCTCTTCCCACAAGTGAATGGACTCAGGTGAGCAAGAAGATGGAATAGAACACAGACAGGACAGCTGATTCCTGGCTGGCCACAGCGTTATCCTGTACCATATGATGTCATGATGAGCAATAAATACTCAAGGACAGGAGGGAAGAATATGTTTGTAGTTACAATGTTGGCCTCTTCGAGTGACTCTTACACCTGCTGAGTGCCTGTGTTATAGGAAGTGGCAGAACACCCATCTGCCAGTTGGCAGTAGTGAATGAATTCCTCTGCTTTGCTTAAGCACAAGGCTTTTTCTTTGCCTAATAAAAAATCATTCTCTCAATCAATGAGTCTCCTCACTTTCTGTTTGCTCCCCATCTTGTTGGAGAAGGGAGTGAGAGAGTGTCTGGGTGTCTGGAACTTTGGCTGTTGGCCAGGGACAACCTATATAGTGGTGGTGAGTTTTTTCTTGCGTGTGGTTATTAACATATCAAGACCTCAGAAGTCATATTACTTAATGCCACAATATATAATGGAGCAGGCAACAAGTATTGAAATATATGGAAAACTGCTTTCAGCTGTTTTGTCCAGGGAGTAATTGACAGGCTTATTTAGCATTACAAAACTGTTTAGGTAAAAAATATACAAAATTATAGATGGTGGTCCACTTTTTAATCCAGTAATTTCAAAGAAGAGAATCTAAACTTCAAATATACAGCAAGAACAGATTGTTCACATTGTGAATATTGTATTTCAATTAAAATATTTCTTCTCTGTATGGTGGTTGAGATGTACTGGGGCTTCAGCTGAGTGGGAGACTGAAAAAAACTTCAGATTTTTCCTGTCCATAAGTATCTCACTGATTAACTAGTTTGGTGATTTTTTTTTTTTAAACATTAGTTTAATGGTACACATTAAACTTCCAGGTACACATGTGCTGAACTTCCCTACGGAGGTTTATTGCCTATCTGTCACGCCCTCACAACTCACGTTAGCAGTGATTTTGTCACTAGCCAACAAACCCACTTACGGTTTTGTGAGGACCAAACACAGCTCACAAAATACTGCTAATTGGCTAAAGCCATCAGATCTACAGAAGATCCCTCTGAATCCTAAACCCCCCATTTTTCAGATGATTTCCCTATTTATAAGTACTTCAGTTGTAACTGGCCATTCTAACATTTACAGAGAAGTGAGTGGTGGTTAGTGAGACCATCTGTTTCCTCAGTATTCGTGGCACTAACAGTTAAAGCCCTTGAGTGCTTGTGGAAAGTGAGTATGAACGTCAGAGGTGTCAGAATATACATGAATCTTCAAACACGTATCAGATTTCAGACATTGCTCTTTTCCTCTGTGTGGGCTTGTGATGCTAACAAAATGAGAGCCAGTGAATGTCCTGACCTCTAGGAACTGCAGCAACAGCTTAGCTGAGGGTGATGGAAATTCATCTGCTTCCTCTTAGGAACTTGCACGTAAAAATTTATTTTCCCTTTGGTTCAGAAATACAAATACATTTAAATTTCCTCTAATATGGGTAGCCTAGGTTAATTATTTTTGTTATAATGTTTATTTTTTCTAAATTGTATATATTTTCATTTATTTGCATATGTGCTTTGTTGCATAAGCGTATGTGCCACTACTGACTTGTGAAGAAATACGGAAGGAAAGCAATAAAAAAGTTTTTAAATCTTCAGTTAACAAGATAATTGCATTCCAGACAACTTCTATCTTGAAAATATTATTTGAAATATTATCAAATTTTGTTTGCAACTCTTCTACCATTGCTAAACTTTCCTAGAATTTAAGCATTTTATGAAAAAAAAGAAAAAAAGACATTCTCAAAATCTTTTTGACAAAAAGCCTCTGAGCTTTTTATCAGTTGTACCTGATGGGTCAGTATGAAATAGTCTTTCCTAATTTCTCTGATCACGGAGTAATTCAGGTTGGTTTCTGCTCACATGAAGCTCAATAAAATATATGTTTTCCTTGTCACTCAGAGAACTATTGGTATTTGTTATCGTTATTATATCATCATTATCATCATTATTATTATTTTTATTATTAAGGAGCTACTTACATTTAATGAGCAGTCAACAAAGTATACACAACACAATTGCAGATGGAGTGCTTTTGTCTTTGAGTTGAAGTGACTTGCACTTTATATTTTCACTGAGTTAGGCTGAGCTGCTTTCCATATGTCAAATTCTTGTCTGTCAAAAAGACAGTGGTTTTTAGAGTACAAGGGAAATTGTTTACAAAACATGCATTTGAAGCATGGTGCAGCAGTAAAGTCCTGCGGAAAAAAATTTTCTGGAAAATTATTTTTTGAATTATATTCTATGTCTTTTACCAATGGTCGAGTAGATGTTGGAGTTCAAACAATGTTACAAGCATTTTTCATATTTCCATTTCCAACCTCTGTATTCTTACTTTGACTATTGTCTGTGATTAGAAATGCATATGAAAAATGTTACAGAAGTTCACCTGGATGCTTACCTGATTTCTGCTGTCAGTTGTTTGTAACTTAACCCTACAGAGGATGATTCTGGTTGCAAAGAGGGTTGTGGCAAAATACTACCAACTTCAGTGAGCCAAAGACAATACCTACTGCGTTCTGGATGTTAGAGCTGTAGTGACATTGCTGTGATTTCTAACCAGTCACCATTCAGCCAATAAAGGTACAGAACTGCAATTATGAAACAGTTTTTTATATATTCGTTTATACTTTCTCATGTTTCCCATCAAAATTGTTTATTCTTAAAAATCCACGGGGTTATGTGTTGCAAATTTCATGCCTGAAAATTTTGGGTTTCTTCTCCCCCGTCCCACTTCTGTGTGGTTTGGTTGATTGGTTGGTTGTTATTGTTTGTTGTTTGTGTTTGCTTGTGTTTAATTTTTGTTTGTGGGTTTTAGTGTGTCTTTGGGGTTTTTGTTCATTTAATTTTTATCCAAGTTTAATGTTTTAGAAATCAAAGATTATAAAATGATGGTACAGTAACAAACTGTCCATTCATAGGAGTGTAAAGCTGTAAATGGAACAACAGTTCTATGATACCACAGTTACTTAATTACAAAATGTACAAGTGCAATGAAGAGCACAATTTTAATGTTTTTCCACATGGCACAAAGTGCTTAGGATGATGTTATATTTGTAAACAGTACATTTTGTAACCTGGAACAACACAAAGCAATTCAATTAGAGATGGTGCGACCTTTTACTGCTTAAGCTCAAAAGCAGCCGTAGGAACCTTTCCTGTAAAGAACATTTAGATATCTTTACTTTGTTGCTGTTTTCTAGCATTATCTAAATGAACATGTTTTCTCCATGTTGCAGATGAATTTGTATGTCTACAGCCTTTCAACAGGGAAGATTACCCTCTCTCAGCTCAATGTCCTGAGTATCATGTATGAGGTCATACATAGGTTCTCAGTAATATAAATTTAACCATTGAGATATTGATTTGGGAGACTACCAAACTGGGTGTCATTAAAATAACATTTGCCACTTCACAGAGATTGCAGTGATGCAGTATCTCCTCTGGTGCAGCAGAGAATAACACTCCTGCCTTACAGTATATCCTTCCTGCAGTGGAAGCTGTGCAGGTGCCTGCTGCAGGTAGCAATGGTGTTGCATGTAATATCTTACCTTATTTTACTTGTAATCAATCTAGGCTAAGATGTGAATTCTGCCAGAAATAAGGGGAAAGGAATTTTAAAAAATCTACTCCACCTTAGAGAAATATTTATGATTTATACCTCAAAACTAATGAGTAGCATGTGATCAAGATCTCTGTTTTATCTCTCTTTTATATGATAAAGTGCTATGACCTCTTCTCATCATTCTGGTAAACTGATTCAATAATGACTCAGAAAATTCCATCTGCATTTCCTACCCGGCAGCTGAGTTTTGCTACATGACCCTTAATTGGAAATAAAATTTTCCAGATAGACTTTCCTTTAAAAAAAAGTTACTTTTGCATTTGAATACCTTGTACTTGCTTTGTTTTAAAATGTAACAGTTGGCACATACAGTATGTAGTTCTGAATAATATCATCCAATATAACAAATACAGCCAAGGGTATAGTGTCAGAAAATCTTTCACTGAGGTCAGGAGCCTCTTTTAAACAACGTGGGAGAGAAGCAGCTTGCTGTGTAGCATGAGTTAGACATCAGGTACAGCTACTGGGCAGCTCTTAATGCTGTGAGTGAAACAAGAACAAATTAGATAAGGGATTACAGGACAGTAAGGAACAGGGAATGGGAATTGGCCCCAGGAGGGGTCTGTGTGTAGTGGCATGTTTAGTCACATTATGTTAAGCACCTGGATTTCTGGGAATTTAATCAAGTTTCAGAAAGCCTGGACAGTTAACTGGTTAAGCAGTAGTTCTGCTGAACCACCCAAGCGGCACCTGAAGGTGCAGAGGAGGTTAATGAATACCCTTAGTTCCAATGGGGCAGGATTGCAGCTGAGTAAGGGCGGAAATCATGAACTCACTGAGTGGGCTCTTCAGGGAGCCAGGAAGGAAAGCTCTCATCCTCCTGGAAATCCCCAGCTGAACACAGGACATGGAGCGGGGCAGCTTTTTCACTAACTTCCCAGGACAAGGAGACCATATATGTACATCACCTTGGGGTCATTGTTAAAAAGAGTATTTTCATCCCACTCCTCACACAATTATGTTCAGAGCAGGAATAGCTAAAGCTTTTTTCAATAAAGGCATTGTTAGTTTGTGAGGGACTGGGGACTCCAAGATTTCAAGGGGGGTGAAGGATACTAAAGGCACTTCTCCATGGGTTCCTACTGACCTTGGTGCCTCCAGCCCTGCCATTATGCTAGTTGGCTTCTGACTCTCTTTGAGTCATGAAGCAATTAATTTCTCTCAGCAGAAAACCCAGAGCTCATGGATAGAACCATAGAATGTTAAGGGGTTGGAATGGACCTTATAGATCATCTAGTCCCAACCCCATCTGCCATGGGTAGGGACACCCCTCACTAGACCAGATTGATCAAAGTCTTATCCAGCCTGTACTTGAACACTGACAGGGCTGGGGCATCAACCTCCCTGGGCAACTTCTTCCAGTGTCTCACCACCTCACAGTGAAAAATTTCTTCCTAACCTAATTTTCCCCTCTTTCAATCTTTGTCCATTATTCCTTGTCCTTTCACTATAGTTCCTGAAGAGCCCCGCTTTGGCTACCCCATAGTCCCCTTTCAATACTGGAAGGTTGTTATGACATTTCTATGAAACTTTCTCTTCTCCAGGCTGAACAGCCCTAACTTCTTCAGCCTTTATCTGTAGGGTGAGGACTTCTCTCCAGGATCTGCTCCACACAGCCAGTGAGGATGTGAATCCATACAAGGGTTCACTGCTTAGACCACCGGTCTTTCAACACTATCTTCGTAAGTTGTGGGCTCCCTCACATCCCATGCATGCATGACACACCGCTGCTTTCCTGAGACAAAACTACTTTTCTTGTAGATTGTCAAGGCCCTTTCTTCAAATATATTTGTCTTATCTTGAACTGGTACACTAACAACAGTTAGCATATTGTGGGGCCACAGAGGGCCAAGATTAGGCTGAAGAAATCAAAGACATCTCAGATGCCCTCAAGACCCCATCATCCAGGCAGGTCCCACAAGATGACCTGCAAAACAGGTTGCAACCACTGTGCTGAGCTGTGACAGCTTGCATTTTGGAAGTTTAATGCAGCTTTTTCCAAGGCTAGAGATGTCACCAAAAGGTTGAGTACATCTTTACATAAATGTGCAAATAGCACTGAGTCTTTGGTGAGGAGGTCTTCACTGTCCCACCTTTCCTGTACTATGTTCAATGTTGCTCTTACCTGGGCCTGGGGCTCTGTCTTGAGCCACAGACCAGGGAGCCCAGCTGACACGTCCATGTTCTCAGCAGTAAAGATGACGAACCCGAGGAAGGACGACCTCACCACTGGACCTTCATCTCTCATGACTCTGATCAGATGGAGTTCCAGAGGGTGACCAAACTCCTTGTGCAAATGAGAGTTGATGCTACGAGAGCCAGGCTTGGGGATTATTTTTCACTAGGACAGCTGCACATACTTGGATGGCAATAGGCACTTGCCTCCCATCTGAGAAGCAGGTTTCTTTGTGACCGAGCTTGTATAAACCACTTAGCATTTTTCTGCTATGGACCACTGACTGCAGCATAGACATGTTTTTTATCAGCAGGCCCTCCAAAAATTGCAAAAATCTATCACCTGTGTGACAACAATGTATTTCTTCAATCTTTGTCTCCATGAAGTCTTACATTCATTAAGTCTCCGTTAGGTCTGACACCTTTTCTATGGCAGTGACTTTTAAAGGTGGTGATGCTGCTCCAATAGTGCTCCCAGTTCCCAGCCAGGCACCTTAGAGGTGGCCTTCCATCCTCCTATATTTTGCATCCTAGGTTGGCCATATCACATGGTTAATCTCAACAGTAACAGACACTGGTGTACCTAACCCCAAACCTTCCCTACACAGGGGAAAGACCACCACAGGCTGCAGTCAGAAATGAGGTTTTTCAGCATGTGGGACTGTGCTGAGGAAAGCCAAAACAAAGTGAGATCTGCAGATGTGTGAACCAGAGTTACACCCTAACTAGTTGTACCCCTCACCCAGGCCTGCCCCATCTCAGCTGGGCTGTCACAGTCTGAGGCCATCCCAATGAAGGGCTGCTGCCATCATGTTCCAAGAAGTTGCCAGTGCAAATGAGGCAGGAAACAGTAGAGGATTAGCTTTGCCAGGGAGCAAGGATGAAGTTGGGCTGCCTCTTTTTTGTGTGCTCTGTTGTGACCTAGTGCAAAGTAGAGCAGAGATGAGGAGTGAAGCTCCGATACACATTGATGAATGAATATGAAGGGCTCTAGGACTGGGACCCTGACAAGGTTGGTTCTGAGTTTTGCTGCAGTTTCTTTGCTCCATGGGGGCTGATCACAAAGAGTGTGAGCATGAGTCATCCCTCACCAGCTGATGGGAGGCTGTCTTCATGGATCATAAAGGCTGCACAGATGTAGACTAAATGTCTCTCTAAGAATCAGAATTCAACTGTCAGGCACTGCTGTTGCTCCCAGCTTGTCATTTGACAGGGTAGGTTCTTCTGAATCTGATTTTCCAATAACAGATTCTAAATTTGAACATATTTTTTGTTGGCTAGTAAACATCCAAATGATAGTGCAGTCTGGGGAGGAGCTCACTAAGTCTTACTGGAATTCACAAAATTTTTGTCCTCCTGAGAGTGGTCACCGCATCAGCTGCTTTCATTGCTGCTGAGCACCTCCTCAGAAGGACATAAGGAGGTGTGTGCTTACAACTGGAATGTCTATGGGTCCAGGGTGGAACACCAACACAGCCAGGACCCTGTAGCTGGCCAAGTCAACTATTGCCCAGACAAATATCCTCATCCATGGAACTCTGAATGAAAGCCTTTCTCATCAAGATTTTGGCTTGTTGCCTTGCAATATGAGAATGACACCTTTCCTCCAGAGTAGTTATTTGAAAGACAAGTTGAGACTGCTAATATCAAGTCAGTGTTTACAGGTCAATAAATCAGCAATTTTTCCCTGAAAATCTTTTTTTTTTAAAGCCCCGTCCTTGCCAACTCTGCTAGATCAACATCAAATCAATACTGTCAAATAATCCAATTTAAATCCATGTTTTTTGATAAATATGGGTTTAACCATTTCCCATTTTTGTAACAAAAAATGCACACCAAAACTACTGTAAATAACGTCTATTTGATTTAGATTGGTCTGAACTGCACTATCAATTTAGGGGGAGAGTACATGTTTCGTAGCGTTATCATCGGCAGGTGGAAGAGGAGGAGAAGCAGGAGGCAGCCAAAAAGAGTTTGTACTAAATGTACTGAAAGTGGCATTCTGGTCTTCTGAGTTTGCTGAGGCAGAAGAGGAAGTCTCAGGAGCAGTCTGATTGAAAAGGAATGAAGACAGGATTTTTTAAAAAATGGTTCCTTATTTCACCTGTTAATTAATAATTGATGTCGTCTTGGTGTTAATGCAAAATAACCCCTAAAATGACAGAGCTTTAAAAAAGGATGTGTTGAAAACCTGTCACCTGTTCATATTGATCTGGTTTTGCCCTATGTAATCTCACCATTTCATTGACACCTCTTCACTCATTCTGGTTTCCTTGGTCTGCAGGAATTTCTAGCCTGAATTTCTTATGAAAAAGAAATGGAAATTCCCAGGAGAAGGAAGAGTTTTTTGCTATTCATTAGGGCACAGCTTTTGCTGGGTCACTGATTTCCTGATCTAGAAGCAGCACCTGTAGCTATCACGCCAGTGGCAGTGATGTGAAGGGTGAGAAAAGTCACTTTGTCTCTGGGCTACCATCCTATAGCATGGGGTCTCTTCACAGTGCTGTGTATCATCCTCATGTCTGCAGTGCTGAAGTGTTCTCAGCAGTCCCTACCACAAGACAGTCAGCCTCTCCTCCAAGAATCACCACTTTAAATAGAAGAATAAATACCTTCTTTCATTTTTACTTTACAGTCACAGATCTAAGAAGCTGTATCTCAGACCGCACGGAGAGCACTTACATTTGAGGCCTTCATAAAAATTCCACTACACTCCAAAGCAAAAGAAATGTTTCTGTTTTCAGTCCTACTCCTTCTCACTGGGCAAAGTTGAACCTGTTGACAAGCAAAGGCAAACACAAATGATATACACTTGTTAATTATTCCTTTGGTCACTTTTATTTTTGTTTTGGAAATTCTCTTATAGTATTACATTTTTACTATTAATAATATTTGATGCCAAATCTGATATGGACCTGTGGTGTGACTTGCATATTCATACTTCATCTTCGTCCAGACCATGACACCAATATTTCTCCTTTTCATTGTAACATAGCATAATACACTTACATTTCCAAACACTTAAATGACCTTTCAGTTCTGTCTTGAAAAGTCTTTTTGAAGTGAAACTAGAGCTTTTTCTGGAACTTTAGCTTTTAGTCTAAACACTAGCCTAAGACCAGCTGTGTTCTTTTCACTCAGCTCCTCCTTTTCCACCCAGTCTTTTTGGTCCAGCAGTGAAAAAATGCTGAGTGAACAAAACCAAAGTTTCTTAGGTAGGTCTCATACATTGGCCTTCAGTGGTTAAGTAAAGGAGTTTTTTCAGTGTGCTGACTTCATCCCTCCAGGGTTTTTCCATCCCTCAGGCACTTGGTACACTCTGTCTTTCCTTTTATTGATGCAATGCAGCCAATGTTATTGAAGCACTTCATTGCTGATTTACTAATTAGCCATTATTACCAGCATTGGTCTGACCTTACCTATTTTCAGTACTGTTCTTACTGGCTCTGTTCCTCTAGAGCATTCTCATCTATTCCCATGTAGAATGCACATTCAGGAGCTTGTTTGGGTTATGAGTTGGAAGATAAGCCCGTCTCCCAGTCTCCAGCTACAGCTCCTGAGGCTTAACTGTAATTTCCAATATTCTTTACAGTAATAATTATGCAAGGTAGATTGAAGAATCAATATTGAAAAGCAGTAGAGATATTATAATTTTCCTGTCATATGTAATCTAGACTACAGATTATATAGAATATTTTACAGGCATTGGAGTGCATGTCCTGAATATCACAGTGCTTTTTTTCTGATGTTGAACCTAGGGGGAGTGCTAAGGGTCTGTTGCATGAGGTGAACAGTTTTTGGATGCCAAGTAAAGTTTTTCCCATCACGTACTTTATCTGACAAGGATGATGGAAATTGGGCAGGTGTTGTCCGACCTTCTACTTCCCGAACAGCTGCGCCAACAGTGCCATGACATAAATTATCAAAATAATACTAACTTAAACCAAGTACTAACCAACCCAGGAAACCCCTCTGTTGTAGTGGGTAGCTGTACACAGCAGTCTCCCACAAACATGCTTTTCTGCTTGCCAGCCTCAGGTGGTGTGTAGGAAGCCTGCCCAAGGGGGTTGGTTCACTGGCAACCAGTGAGGTTGCACCAGATTACAGTCATGTTTATCTGAAAGGCTAGGACTGCTGTGAGCAGCCAAGAAGTTCAGACCAACAAGAAAATGGGTGCTATCAGAAAAGTTGTATGCACAGCACACAGGAGACTACTGGTACTTGGAGGTTCAGACAGGCAAAAAAGCAGGGTGTTCCTCTGAGAGGCTCTGTTGAGTTCATTCTACAGAACATTTCTTCACACCATTGAGCCTGCTGCCTTAGTGGACCAGCAGCACTCTAGAACAGTTTAGGGCCAAAGCATGAGGAATTATGTGTTGTTAAATAGTTATTCACACCCTGCAGTCACACCACATATGCTTGCAGCATGGCAACCTTAATGTTTTGTTACCCAGATGAAAGGTAAGAGGGATTCCCTGCATTGTGTGAATGTGGCTACATCACTCAGATCACAACATTGTTTATAACAGATATTTGGGAAAGAATTTCTGTAAAACACATTTTTGCGCTGGGAATAGAACTATGGAAAGCACTTCTTACAGAAAACTCACTGAATTATTCCACCCCACCTGCCTCCATCAGATAGATGCACTTCTTATTTTTTTCTTATTACGGTTTTTTTATTATGTATTTTTAAGCACAATGCATAGTGCTTCTAACAGAACACTATGGATAAATCTGTTGTGTCATATTGTCTCCCATATTTGTAATACAGACAGCTGGTACATGGACTATACAGTAGCAAAGAGGAAAAACAGTTTCCTTGTGAGGCATTGCAAAATATTGACAGCATAGGAAAACCCAGTTTTGAGCAGATTGGATCATATTGTAGTGTTTGGAATAACACCTGTAATTTCTCCTGTAGGTTTTTTTTTTCTAGGAGAAGATGGTGCAATCATTATTCATTCTCTTTATAAATCTATAGCAATTTGGCATTCAGTCCCTCAGTTGAGAGAGAAGGCAGTCTGTGGTCTTTATTCAAGCACAGCCATTTTTCTGGAAAATACAGCTGACAAGGACAGAAGGCTTCCCGATGGAGTACACAAACCAGGGGCAGAAAAGAAACTCCAAAGTGTTCCCAACAGTGAAAGCAATCCTCCTTAAACAAAGAAAACAGTCTTGTGGTTCTGACCAATATTCTGTTCCCAAGAAGATGCTTTAGAAAAGGGATGGAACAACTAGAAGTTTGCAAGAGTCTGCCTGGAAAAAAAAAAAAGGCAAAATTGATCAGTATTTATAGTATTATCATGGTCAACATGCAGGCTATCACTTGCATCACCAATATCCTGCAATGACAATTAGGAGGCTCCATCCCAAATCCTAAAAGTGTTCAAAAAGCCCACTCAAATCCCCAAAGGCATCAACCAATAATCTATCTTTTAAGTGGGAGTACTCACAAAGAGAGAGAACAAGAGACTAATCAAATTATAATGCCGGAAAAATGGCTGACGTGAACACGGAGCAGCTATAAAAGCTGAAGAAGTTTTTGCTACATTCATGATCAGAATGAAAGGCGATGGCATTCAAAGGAATATGACTGATGCAGCCATGTAACTCAACAAAGACTTGGACAAGTCTATTAAACAATCTTTTGTTTAGACAGCAAAGATAGGATACGTAAAGGGGCTGCTGCCAGAAAATGTGATGGCATAAACAGAGGAAGAATGCCCAAATAGAGTGGATACAAACGACGAAGAAAACACTCTGAATGCCATGAGGGGAAAAAAGTGTACAAAAAAGGAAAGCAACCGAACAAAACCACAGCAACAAGCAGAGGTCCAAAGCGTGATCACTTGCATACACATGAGCTCAGTGCAGCACAAAGGAAACCACCAACCACAGAATACACAAATGAGCAGAAGATGTCTGTAGAAGTCAGTGTGGTAGCAGCTGCAAGAGAAGGGACAAAACTATGAATAGACTAGAACCACAGAATAGTTAGAGTTGGAAAGGTCCTCATGAGCTCATCTAGTCTAAACCCCCTGCCAAGGCAGGGTCACCTAGAGCAGGTTGTACAGGAACATGCACAGGTGGGTTTTGAATGCCACCAGAGAGTGAGATTCCATGACTTCCATGGGTAGACTGTTCCAGTGCTCTGCCAACCTCAGTGTAAAGAAGTTCTTCCTCATATTGTGTGGAACTTCTTGCGTTTTAGTTTATAGCCACTGGCCCTTGTCCTGTTGCTGGGCACCACGGAAAAGGGTCTGGCACCATCTTCTTGGTACCTGCCTATGAGATATTTATATGCATAAATGAGATCCCATCTCAGTCTTGTCTTCTCCAGACTCAACAGGCCCAGCTCTCACAGTCTCTCCTCACACGAGAGGTGCTCCAGACCCCTTATTATTGTCATGGCCCTTTGCTGGACGCTCTCCACTAGCTCCTTGTCTTTCTTCTACTGAGCAACCCAGAAATGAATGCAGTACTCCAGATGTGGCCTCAGTTGGGTGGAGTAGAGTGGCAGGGTGACCTCCCCCCACCTGCTGGCCACTCTCTTCCCGACGCACCC
>VWZG01011006.1:0-16484 GCA_013396735.1 Grallaria varia | reverse complement strand
TTTCCAGGGGACAAGAGGGAAAAGCCCCTGTTGCAACTGGCCCAGAGGCCACCTGTATCCATGGCATCAATTACCTCAGGACAAGGTGCTTCAAGGATCCAAAGGGGAATCGATGGGCTTTTGGTGTCGCTACTGTGAATACAGAGAAAATCAAACAATTATCTACCCTGCCTGACCTCTCAGAACATCCTTTCATCCTGGGATTGCTGCAAGTCCACCAAGTGCCATTTGCTGTGAGAACAGTGCACCGAGAGCAATATTGCACCAACCAAGGCTCCATAATTACCATCATGAGCTAATTCATCCACTGGAGAAACAAGGAGTGACCAGCAGGACCTGCTCACCCTTTAACAGCCCCATATGGCCAGTGCCAAGGTCTAATGGGGAGTGGAGGGGACAGTGGACTATTGTGACCTGAATGAAGTCACACCACCCTCGAGTGCTGCTGTGCCAGACCTGCTGGAACTTCAATATGAGCTGGAGTCAAAAGCAGCCCAGTGGTGCCACCGCAGATATTGCTAATGCACTCTTCTTCATCCCTCTGGCAACAGAGTGTCGGCCACAGTTTGTCTTCACCTGGACAGGTGTCCAGCACACTTGGAACTGACTGTCCCAGGGGTGGAAACACAGCCTGACCATCTGCCACGGACTGACCAGACTACTCCAGAGCAGGGGGAAGCTCTGGAACATCTGCAATGTATTGATGATGTCATGGTGTGGGGCAAGAACGCAGAACTTCTTGAGAAAGAGAAGAAAATACTCCAAATTCTTCTCAAAGCTGATCTTGCCATAAAGTAAAACAAGGTAAAGGGACCTGCATGGGAGATCCTATTGCAAGGGAAACTCATGGACACCACGAACTGACCAATGTGATCAAGGTAATGCCATTTATTGTTGTGAAAACACCCCTTAAATAACCCAGATAGCACACACACTGCACACACACTGCAAACCACCCTGTGACTGGTTAATACGAATAACACACAACTCTATTGGTGTAAAATAAAGTTCTTGTGACTTTTCTCTATGCCGTTGTTTTTCAGTTCTTCTGCTGCAGTTTCTGTAAGTTTACATTCCTCTTCACTGTTGGTCTTCACAGAGGCTTCTTACAAGCAGCTTCTCACTGCAGTCTTAAAGGCCTGGCAGCATAACTGCATCTAAAGCACTGAGGTCGCTTATATGTCCATTTTCTGCAAGAAGTTTCCCAACAAGATCCAGTTCTTGGGCACTAGATGGCAGGATGGACCCCATCATGTGCCCATGGATGCGGTGAACAAAATAGCAGCTCTGTCTCCACGGGCTATCAAGAAGGCAACACCAGCTTTCCTAGGCCTTGGGGGCTTCTGGAGGATGCACATTCCAGGTTATATCCAGCTTGTGAGCCCCTCTATCCAGTGACTCAGAAGAAGAACCATTTTGAGTGGGGCCTTGAGCAACAACAGGCCTTGGAGCAGATCCAACAGGAGAGTCTGTGCAGCCTGTCAAGCCCAAATGGGAAAACCCAATTTGCTGGGAATCCTGGTAGAGGTTATGGACTGGCTAGAAGGCAAAGACTTTGGAGCATTGCTTAAGAAGGTGACTCGTGCCCAAGAAGCACCACCACATAATGAGTTCCAAGAAAATGAAAGAGGTTATGCTCTATTTACTGATGGATCTTGCCATGTGGTAGGAAACCATCAGAGGTGGAAAGCTGCTATGTGGAGTCCCACCCGGCGGGTCACTGAAGCTGCTGAAGGACGGGGTGAGCCAAGCCCATTTTCAGAAGTGAAAGCCATCCCACCAGCCCTAAAGATTGCTGAACGAGAACAGTGACCTGGACTGTGTCTCTGCACTGACTCCTGGGTGGGGGCTGATGCCTTGAGGGGGTGGCTTCAGCAATGGAAGAAGAGCAATTGGCACTGCAGGGGTAAACTCACCTGGGCTGCTGCACTGGGGCAGGACTTCACTACACGGTGGGAAAACGTGACTCTGAAAGGGCTCACACACCCAAAGGTAATGCCACCGAAGAACACCAGAGCAATGAGCAACTGGATAAGGCTGCCAAGATTGGAATAGCTCAGGCAGACTTAGACTGGCAGCAGAAGGGTGAGCTATTTAAAGCCCAACGGGCCCATGGAATTTCAGGACATCTGGGAAGAGATGTCACATCCAGATGGGCTCGTGATTGAGTGGTGGACCTGACCATGGAGGCCATCATACAGGATATTCACAAATGTGAAACGTGTGGCAACCAAGCAGGGCAATGTGAGTAAAATCTTCCTGGACCAGAGGGCAGGGCTGGGCTTCTGTTATAGTTCTAGATTTGGTCAGAATTTTCTTTCCTACCATAGGTGTGGTCAATTTTGGGGAAGGAATTCTCACAGACAGATTGTTTTAGTTCCCTTCTAAACTAAAACAGTTGCCACGTGGTGAGTCCTGACAAACTGACTCAACTGCCACCAACACGCCAAGGCAAGAGCCACAGAGTCACCATGGTGGAGGCAATAACTGGTTGGCTGGAAACATCCCCTGTATACCCAGGCCAGTGCTCCAAACACCAGCTCAGGCCCTGAGAGGCGCATTCTGTGGTGACATGGGATCCCAGAGAGAACTGAATCAGACAATGGAACTTACTCCTTTTGGAATAATCGTATAAGGCCTTGGGAGAAGAAACATGGCATGGAGTGGATCTATCACACCCGATATCACCCACAAGCCTCTGGAAAGATTGAGAGGTACAATGGACCGTTGAAGGCGAGATTAGGAGCTTAGGTAATGGGACATGAAGCATTGAGAAGCAAATTTATCTGAAGCCACTTGGCTGGTCAATGCCGGGGAGCTGCCAACTGCCCTAGTGCTGCCCAAACCAAACAGAACCCCCCTGAACCATGGGAGGAGAGAAGGTCCCTGCACTACATGTGGGGAAGTGGCTGGGGAAGTCGGTGTGGGTTTCTCCTGCCATGGGGAAAGGCAAACCCATCCACAGAATTGTCTTTGCTCAGGAACCAAGGTGTACCAGGGGGGAAAAAAACTGCGGTGTAAGTTGCGTGTTGCAGGAAGCAAAGTAGCAGGACAATGAAGGACAAATTTTAGGCGGAGCAAGGAGAGTGGGATGATGACCAGAGCCAGCTGGTGCTGGTGCCCAATGATTGATGATGTGGTTTCTCCTGTCCTGAGCACCCACCCCAATGGAATGGGGGCCAAAATCTGGGGGCTGGAAGAAGGATATCAAATGGAAAAAATAATAATATCTATCTGTGAAAGCAGGAGAGATAGTCAGAAGATAAATATACATTATACGGGATCTGAGTATGATTCAAATGATATGGAATAAGAGGTGGAGATGATACTGGGTCTGGCTGAGCTGGAGCTCATTTCCCCACAGCAGCCCTCCCAGGGCTGTGCTTTGCACTGGGAGCTGGAAGGGTGTCGATGACACACCGGTGGTGTGGCTGCTGCTGAGCAGGGCTGGCACAGCATTGCCACTGTGACACCCCTTCCCAGTGGAGGGCAAGATCCCAGGAGGGGACACAGCCAGGCCAGCTGAGCCAAACTAACCAAAGGGATATTCCAGACCAGGGGACATCAGCTCAGATATAACAGCTAAGGACAGGAGCAGCAAGGGGGGCTAGTTGTTGTTTCCAGTGGCTGCCTGCTAAGAAACCATTAGGTGTGCTGAAGCCCTGATGCTGGGAAAGTGGCCGGGCATTGCTGCTGATGGGAAGTAGAAAATAAACTTTGTTATTTTTTGTTTCGTTTTGCTTTGCTTTACCTTAATAAACTGCCTTATCCCAACCCACGAGTCGTTTTCCATCTTATTCTCTCTCCCCCTTATGGCTGGGGCGGGCAGTGATAGAGGAGCTGGGTCAACCAGTCAAGGTCAACCCTCCCCACACTGACATACAGCCCAAAAAGTGAGAAAAGGAAAATTAGTACTGATTAAATTGAAGTTCATAGGCAGAAATTTGCACAGAGTTTTTTCCAGTTTTAAAAAAACATCCATTCTCACCACCTCTGCATTCAGCAGAACATGGTCTCTAACTGAAAGAGCTTTTCTCATGTGAAGAAACAGTCCTGGAGGAGGCAAAAAGATAGGTGCTGTTCTGAGTGGGGAAGGAGGAAGGAGAAAATTATATTTCAGCATGATAGGAATCACTTAAAAAATATCCTCTGGAGTAGAACTGCCCCTCCCCACATGAGGAAGAGGAAGATTTCATTTGGAGCGTTGCCTTCTTGTTGCAGATTCATTGATTCCTGTCTTATGAATACGAGGTTGGTTAGGTTTTGTTTTGTTTCCTTAATTTCCCCATGGCATAGTTTTCCAACTCAGGTTTTCCTTAAACCTGGCAAATGCAGCCAGTATTTTCCAGTGATCCTGCATCTCAGAGTTCACTTGGCAAAACTTTGATGAGAAAATATCATGCCTGGTATTTTGTGCTTGTCATAGCAGCTGTGCCTTCCCTGTTCTTCCTGGAGACCGATGGCAGAATTTAAAACTCTTGCTAATATAATTCCCTGTAGATTAGGGTCATATATCATTATTCTATCTAGCAAATGCTCTTCTTTTATAAAAGGGAACGTAGTATCATTTGTATTTATGGTCTTGTTCAACGGAATGATGTGAGGTTAATTGGAAGGTTAATTAGGAGAGGTTTAATCTAAAGGCAACAAGTCTAATCTCCACTCTCAGATTCATGAGAGAGCTCCTTTCACTCAGCTTTTCCAATAAAAGCAACATTGCTTAGAGATAAACATCTCTGACACAGCAGGCAATTGCATTTATTTCCAGGTGGTGTAAGTTCACAGGACTACTCACCTGAAATAGAGCAAGGGGGTTGTGGCTGCTCTGGTTGTGCTGTGCCAGCCACTCTAATCCTTCTTCCATGTTATCAAGGAAAATGAAAATCTCAAAACACGGGAATCAAGTTGGTCTTCCTGACAGAGCAGCTGCAGGCAAGTGTGGCTTATCTCTCCTTTTTGGCAACCACAACAGAAATGCCAAGGTCAATAACAATGCTACTGTTAAGAACTCCACACGTTTTTAATCAGTAAGCATGAGAAGGATGAATTGCTTTTAAGATTAATGGCCAATCAGTAGTGTAAGTGTAACAGCCAACGCCTGAGAAAATTGCATGGCCTTCTCCTGAGCCAAGCTTGACCCAGCTCAGCCCTGCCCTCAGCACCTGTGGCTAATTCTGCAGTCTGGGATTAGGTAGTGCGATGGTTCCTTTTAGGCCACAGTCATAAATATCATTTTAAATACACAGGGAATACACAGAACCTCCCGCAGTTGAATAGCTACTGCCATGTTCCCTTCTGCAGGGCTGAGTCTGGAAGCAGAGGGACAGAAGTGAGTCCAAGAAACCCTTTCCTGAACTTGCTTCTGGGTCCTATTACTTCATCTGGGTAGAATTAACCAGGTCTTTTTCTTCCACTCCTCACTTTGGCACCTGTCTCTGCCTCTTCTTCTCATCTCACTGTTTCTCATCCCTGTTCTTTGTGAGCTCATTGGGGAGGGGAAAGAAGGGGAGAGACAAGGAAGTTCCAGAAGTGGGGAAAGGAGTGAGGAGAAACCACCAATGGCACAGTCAGAGAAAAGGGCGCAGCAGTGGGAGAAGATGCACATGGGATGTAAATCCAACATCAGGCAGCTGATCCATGTGCTTGTCCACACCACTGTTTCTGGGACGTTCCAAGCTTTGGGGTCCCCCACCAGGACTTTCAGACTATGTAGTTGCACTTAGTGAATGTTTCACACACCATTTATTATTTAACTCCCACTTGTTTATTGTGCAGAAATAATAAATAAATAAACAAACAAAGCACACTTTAAACTGTAAACCCCAGCAGTCTAAGTGATGTGCTGCACGAGGGATGATGAGTAGCCACCTGAGTGCTGAGAGGGTCTGCAAGGCAGGAGGAGCAGAGAGATGACATTTTAGTCCAAGCACGTGACTCTGCCGCAGATGCCTAAAACAGGCAGCAGGGTAAGAAAATGAAAAGATGGTACTGAGGGCTCTTAAGTCTTCGACAGGATTCTCTAAGAGCACACTTAAAGACAAATGGAGCACTCCAGGAAGTCAGCTGATGGAGGCAATGAGAAGAACAGGCTGGTTTTGAAGTGTACCTTCTATCTCCCACAATACTGTATTAATTATCTTTTAGTCTTTTAGTTTCAGAAAAAAAAAAACAACTTTCTAGAAGTAACTCACTGTGGACCCATTGTTTTACAGGCAAGAGCTGCCTTTGCAATCTGGGAAATTATCTTTATATTAAGATTCTTGCCATGTGATATGCCTCAGGGTTCAACAATCACCCTGCCCATCCCTTCTCTATATTTAAATATTTCCTTCCCATCATCCCAATCTTCATTTTTGCCTTAACTTTTATCAGCATCAAGGTTTTTCACACTTTCCCTTTCTGTGTTTCTACTTACCAGCTGTATATAGACCCTTAATTTCTATCTCTTCTTAAAATCCAACAAGATACAATTTTTAGAAGCTTCTTTCTTACAGGGGTCAGAGAAGAGGACATCGTGTCTGGTACTGGGGCATGACAGCTTTGGAAGGGGTTAATCTGTGCTGATGTTTGCCCTGCACGAACGGAGGGAGCCCGTGGCCTGCCAGCAGAGGTACCGTGGGGAGTGTCAAAAGTGTCTGAAGATGCCTCTCCTCATTAAGGCAGCAAGGCTGGCTTTTGGCTGCTCTAATTAATCAGCACTTCACTCGTGAGGGGGTGTCCTTCCTCCTCTTCCTCCAGGTAATACTGAAACCCCTCCAAAATCCAATAGCAGGGCTTTGGCAGGCAAGTCCTTTCTCTTTAGGCTCAAGAGTTTGGGGGAGCTCCTGGCAGTCGGAGGCTCTGCCTCCCCACACCTCCTGCCCTGCTCATTTCAGCGTTGTCTGCTCTCGCTCCCTGCCCTTCTGCAGCCCTGCCCTGGGAGAAGGCACATCCCACCGCCCTGTTGGAGCCCCTGTGGGGAGCATTATCCCACACCTTTCCACGCTGGGGACACAAGCACTGCCTGCTCTTCTGCCAAGGGGTAAATCCAGAGCCTTCACCTTTCTGTACGCTCTGCTGGAACCACCGCCCTGGGGGAGATCAGAGCCCACTGCGGGTGCTGGAAGGTGAGTGCCACACTCCTGCAGGGGCAGAAATGCCACTTGGGTGCCGTGGCAGAAACGAAAGAGCACTTCAGGGCAGAAGCAACACCTCCAGAGGTTCTGCAACAGCAGCCGCCTCAGTTTTGTACCAGCCGTGTGCAGCTGTGGCTTTTCTCAGCTATGCCTGTGACCAGGAGCCCAGAGAGCCTGGAAACACAGCCTAAAATCTCAGTTGGAATGTTTAGGGAGGAGAGCATGGTCCTTCCCTCGGAGAGCAGATCCTGGCCCTCCGGGAGCCCAGCACTGCTCTGGCAGTCAGCACTTGCCAGCAGTGTCAAACCCAGAGTGGTGCAGCCCTTTTAGACATGGAAAACCTACCATTCTGCCTAGGTTTGGACACCCACTGACTTGTATAACCCCCACCCCTGCTTACAGGGGCTGCCTTCACACTATGGTAATGAATAGTGTTTTGATGATGGCCAGACATCTTTTTGGCATTAAGGAGAAGCTTCTCCCCACCTGCTTCTCTCCCACCTGCACAGACACCCAGGCAAAATGTCAGCAGCTTGATCAGCCCGAGGTTACCTCTGTGTCACCCACGCAGCAACCTCTGGCCCTTTAGCTGGAACTGGGTTTGTCCTTTTCTTGTGCCTCCTTTGCTTTATTTAGTGCAGGCTCGGGTGTTTCTCACATAGCAGGGTCTTCTTTCTGGTCCTCTTCACCTGTCAGACTGGGCAGTGAGTGGCACGGCAGACTCAGAGGGAATATTCAGGCCACTCAAATTGTTCGTGCTGTGCCAAAATGTGTGGAGAGGCATTTGCTGCCGTGCCAGCTGCCAGCCAGGCTGCCGGGCACTGAGGTGAGCACAGCCATGGTCACGGGTGCTGTGCCACTGCAAAGGACCCACAGGGGACTTCTGCAGGGGTTTAGGTGTGGCGACAGTCAAAAAAACACAGGCTCAAACTTTGTCAGGCAAAAGCAAAAGGCAAAAATCCCTCTTTTTGCACACAGCTTATATTGTATGCTATTTTACTACTGTCCATAAGTGTCTCTGCTACACATCATTGGCCAGGTGTTCTTGTCAATCGGTCCATCTTCTGATAGGTGGACATCACCTCTCCTTGTGCTGCCAAATCTCAAAACACACTCTTGCTATTCTTGGTTGTTTTCTTCAACTCCTTCTCCTTTCCCAGGTGTGGCCCAAGGACACGGGTGGTGTTATCTGCTGCTTTCCCAGGCCTACGGTGGTCGCATTGTCTCAAGGCCAAAGATGTCCATGTCCCAGTATTCTCCCATAATTAGGGAACAAAAGCCATCCACCTGGGTCATTAAAACCAAAGGTCTGAGTCAGAGGGGACTCGTTGGCAGCAGGGAGGTGGCCACAGCAAACAGCAGTTGTGATGGCCCGTTCAGGCACTGCCATCACCAATACAAGGGCGAGCAAGGCATGGAATGTGCTGGTGTGTAGCTTGGAGCATCAATGCTACAGGAGGGACATAACGGGGAGCAGAGCACGGGCTCAGGAGAGCTGTGGAGAGCTGGGCAGAGGGCACTGGCAGGGGAGCAGGTGGGAGCCCCAGAGCTGATGGTGGCCCAGCAAACAAGCTGTGGGTTCTCACTTTGTAACGTGCTACAGCACTTAACGTTTTTGGGTTTAATTTAGCTCCAATACTTGAAGCCTTCGAGCAGCACTTTCAGACTGTTTTTGTTTTGAAGGTGAGGGTTTTGAGAAGCACTTGATTCTGAATATCCATGTGTCTCTGTCTGCTTTCTCCTCTCAACCAAGACCTCGTGGTGTACCGAAATTCCCAACTGCTCTTTTTCTTCTTGTGCATTTAACTTCAGGCACATGTTTTCTATGCGAGTAACAGTGAAAAACGACCCCGCATCCAGAAATCATTCTGGTAACTCCGATAACAGTGAAACAACAAATTTCAAGGATCATCGGCCTCTCCAAACGTTCATTTTGTTAACAGACATAACAGCAAAGTAATCATCATTAGAATAGCAATTTTGTTTCCGCAACCTTCAAACTCCTGCTGTGCCACTGTATTGCCAGTCTCTGTGCTGGGGTGATGGAAGGAGAGGGTGATTCTATTAACTAAGTTTCAGAATAATTGAAGAATGTCTTTTAAGATACAAACTTTGCTTTGATATAGGAATTTCAAAGGTGAATGGAAGCTTCAAAGGAGACACTGGGAATGCAGGGATTGCAGGATTGTGTTCTTAGTGGTGGGTGGGTAGCTCTTGACTTTAGATTGTTTCCTGTGAAGATACTGGTTCCTTCTTTTCACACCAAAAATATGTCAAAACAAGAAATTTAATTTATTCAGTTCTCTTGGATGCCATATGTAGCTGTCGTTTTCATGATTTAATGTATAAACATGAGAAGGCATCTTTGCCATGAAATTATATTAGCAAATACCGTCTTACTCCTAAGTGCTCCTCTGAAAATTGACTGTATCTTTGGAAACCAGAACTACAGAGGCTGTGTTAAAAATGACAGACCCTAATGTGAATTGCCTTTGGTCTCATGTGATTTCTAGACTGAGCTGTGAAAAGTTGTCCCGTAGAAGTGGAAAACTATGGGCAATGAAAAAGAAACTATAAAAATGAAAAACTTTGACGTTGCTATGGCTTCTGTAAGCTTAGATACTTGGCAGGTTTCTTGTCCTGCAAGCACCTTCCTTCACACCCCTTTTGATGTAGAGATTCATGCTGTTGCAGAAAAGCAGTACTCAAAAAGAAAGAGGTTTTCTAAGTTGCCTCCATTCCAGATCTACTCAGCTTATTTGGTTCCTGAGAGGATGAGAGAAATCCCACAGCCTCCCTGGCATAGCTGTTCTAGGACTTTGCTGTCTTTGTGGTTAAAAATATTACTCCAGGATCAACCAGAGACTGTCTCTCTGCCTTTGATGTCGGCCCGCTCTCGTTCTGTGCTCCTGGGAAGGATGGCATGGGAGAAGTTTTTCTTCATTTTGATCTGCCAAGTCTAACACAACCCAAACACACCCCCACTCACGACAAGCTTCTGGTGTGACTTGTGTGCACCTGGCCATTTGCATAAACCAGGACTTGTGTGTTGAAAACAAGGCTATAACAAGGGCTCCCACAAAGATTCTAGTACCTGCTGTAAAGCAGTATTTAACGTCTGAATTTTAATGAAGTAGCTGTAGAGATCTTCCACTTTATTAAGTAGCAGATGCCTGGTCACACATGAATATCGGGTACATCCAATTTTTTTTGCTCTAATTGACACAGGTCGATTGAAAAATATCGGCACACCTTGATATTTTTAGTATTCTTCACAAAGCTTTTTCCACCACTGGTATTGATTTCAGATGTTTTACTTGTCTAGGGAATGGGAAGATTAATGAATAAACTCTCTTCTTTCATATTACAGTGTAGTCTAATTAGATGATGGGATTAACTAACACCAAGCAGCCACTGAGCACTGTGATGGTGTGTTGTTGACAAGAGTATTTAAAAAACCCAACAACAAACACCCCCAGTTTTCTCATATTCAGGGAGAGAAGGCATAGTGTGCATCCAAGTTTTTTGCTAAGGACAAGAAGAAAATGCTGGTGATGTGGGAAGAGTATCAGGGCTGTGATGAATGGGAGAGCAATGGGACTGAAGGAAGAGCAGCTAGACATGTGCCACTGCAAAACAACTGCCTTGTCCTTCCAGAAACCATGGGTAAGGGACCGGAAGATTTTAGAATCTAAGTAACCATCACAAAAAATTGTTCAGTCAAGAGGATAATTATGCTTTTAGTGATCAGGTGTTCAAGATGCTTTTCCATATACTTAGGTATTTCAAAACCCTCAAATTCATAAACACAGGGAAATGCGTTTCCCTAAAAGCCAAAGCAGACAATAATATCTGAAATAACACACACTAAGTGTTTTCCTTTGGAGGGGCAGACTTTTTCACTCTCAGGATGTCTCCCTTTCTGAAATGTAAGCCTCTGTGCAGGACTCTGCTACTGGCTCTTGTGTTTTTCTCGTTCTAATAGATGCCACAATGGATTCTTTGTCTACTCAATCGGAGTGTTTATTTTTTATTACCTCTTTTTTCCCTGCTCTGAGTTTATTTTGGTATATTTACCAAGTGACAGGACAAGAGAAAACAGCCTCAGGTTGTGGCAGGGGAAGTTTAGACTGGATATTGGGGAAATCTCTTCACGAACAGGGTTGTAAAGCACTGGGACAGACTGCCCAAGGCAGTGGTGGAGCCACAGCTGGAAGTGTTCAAAAAAACCTCTGGCTGTGAGGACACGGTTTAGTGGTGAACGTGGTGGTTGTGCTGAGCTGATGGTTGGACTTGATGATCTTGAAGGTGTTTCCCAACCTCAGCGATTCTGTGACTCTGTGGTTTGACGCCTGACCCAAATTCCCCTCCAGAGTCCCCCAGGGGCCTCTGTTCTCCTGGGAGCAGGGGTGGGTGTGCTGGGCAGTGTGCTGGGAGTGCGTGCTGTGTTCCTGGGGCACACGGGCTGGCACAGCTGCTCTGGGGCTCTGCCGATGGGTGGGCACCAACACTGACCCCAGAAGAGCTGCTGCTCCTGCGCCCTGCTCTTCCTCCCCTGGTCCTTCACTTTTTCTCCACTCTCCCACCCTCAGCAAACCCACCGCTGGCTTTGTGTCAAGCCAAAGTAGTTGGGAAAGATTGATTTCCTATTCTTCCAGTTAAAAATCAATTACAGCAATGTTGGAGAACTTGAGCCATTTGTAAAGATGCCTCCAGTTTGTCTTGAGCCGGTCGCCCCGACGGTATCGGGTCTGCCCCCAGCCAGTGTCACAGAGGTGGAAGCTGAATCCATGGCTTGCAGCATTCCCAGGTGTCAGCAGCAGCTGTGCTGTAGAGAGAAAGGACTTGAGAGAGTTAATGGCAAAATGTTGAGCTGAAGAGATGTTAGGGCAGCAACATCTGAGGTGCTGGAGCGGGTCCAGAGAAGAGCAACAAGGCTGGGGAAGGGACTGGAGCACAAGTCCTGTGGGGAGAGGCTGAGGGAGCTGGGGCTGTTTGGTCTGGAGAAGAGGAGGCTCAGAGGTGACCTCCTCACTCTCTAGAACTCCCTGAAGGGAGGTTATAGCCAGGTGGGGCTTGGTCTCTTCTCCCAGGCACTCAGCAATAGCACAAGGGGGCTTCAGCTCTGCCAGGGGAAATTGAAGTTGGATATTAGAAAAAAATTCTTACAGAGAGAGTGATCAGGCATTGGAATGGCCTGCCCAGAGAGGGGGGGGATTCACCGTCCCTGGAGGTTTTTAAACTGAGATTGGACGTGGCACTGAGTGCCATGATCTGGTAAAGGGACTGGAGTTGGACCAAGGGTTGGACTTGATGATCTCGGTGGTCTTTTCCAACTCAATTGATTCTATCTGTCAGGGTCCTCTTCTCCAGCCATTACAACTCACTTGGTGGAGGAACAACAGCAAATTCCTCAGGGTTTGCCTGCAGGGGTGTTGGTGTGGCTGGGAATTTAACAGAGGTATTTTGTAAAAGATTTTTGTGCATTGGATAGGGAAAGCTGCAAGAATGGCTCTACAGCCTGTGTTTAGATAACGTGTCCTTGCAATCAGTCAGCCCCTGCTGTTAAATCCCAGTGGATGCTCCTGTTTGCACACAGGGAGCTTTGGTTTGGCAGGCAGAGCTTCACTGCCGTGGTGGGGCTTCATCTCAAAGCTGGGAAACGGGCTGGGACACAGATCCAGACTAGAAAGCACCGGCATTTTAATGCTGAAATTCTTTTAAGAAACAGCAGGAGAGATAATTAATGCCAATCAAGAGCTTTGTAGGAAAAAATATTGTCTCAAAATTTGGGGTAAGTTTTCAGGTGATTACAAGTGTAGATGATCAAAGTAATGGCAATGACACAGTGTGTTTAGACTGTGCTACAGCACGTGACTGAACGATGCTTGGCATCCCTTTAAGAGACCTGTTCCCAGTGCTGCAAACTGTCTGTATTAATCCTTTTAATAAAGGCTGATGGCATTGCTAATGAATACGCAGATGACAAAAGCTGGTCACCTTTCAGGGAAGCTGATGCTGCCAGATCTAGTTCCTATAGTTAGATCCAGGTGATGTTATATCTGTACACCTTCGAGGCTGCATTTTTGGGGGGACAGCACATCCAGTTCTCTTACCTGAGGCTGCACATCCTGGCTGAACAGGAGAAAATTTGCAAGACTGAACTATGCCATGCAGTAAAAAGGAACTGTTCTTTTGTGGTTAGCCTGAAAATGACAAGTCACAAGTTTTGTTAAGACACTGGTACAATGAAAGAAACTTAATGGTAGCTGGTTTTCTATTTCAGATGGAAAACCCCACAAAACAGCAAACCTTTCTGTCTAGAAAGTGAAATCCTGATACGTGTTCAGTATTTTAGCAGTGAGGAAAATTAAATACTGCATTTAGTTTAAAATTTTTTTCTAGGGGTAGATTCTACAGAGCTGCTGCTGTTCCTTTAGAACACCCATCAGAAAAGATGCAGGATGGCTTAACCTGGGCAGAAAAATGAGTGAGATGGTGTATGGAACAAACCCATAGTTCTGTGATGCCACAGATTCTCCAACAATGAAGTGTTCCTGATGGCTCTTTTTAATGGCAAGTCCACCTAATTTGATAAGCTAAAACGTTTCAGATCAGAGCACTTTCAATGTAGCATTCAGCAATCCAAACCTTCAAGGCACCATTTCAAACACTTAGGATGTGCAGAAAATGCCCCAGACTTGTCTTGCTGATTTTGTATTGACTGGCTTTCATTGGACATCTTGTGCTATCAACAGGATTTTCAAATGACAAAACCAAATATTTGTCCTAAGCCTGTATGTCAGCAGTGGACAAACAGGAAGTTTGAAGAGATTTGAGACAAACTAATAAATGAAATGAAAAATGGATCCTTTCTAGCTGTGAATTCTTATTACCTGCAGATCTGACTTCTCTGTATTTCTTGTAATTAAAAATTTAAAGCATAATATTAAAATCCTTAAAATCATTAATAAAGCCTATTAAGCTGAACTACCATTTCCCAGGAGCTGCTGAGGTTGATTTTTCTAATTTCATACTTTTGTGTCCTTTCCAGGAGATTTGCTGTTTTTCAGCCGAGGGGTTTGGCTTTTCGTGTTTGTTTGTGTCTCTCTGTGCAGAAGCGTGAAAAGTGGCATCTTCATTAAAGGGGTTTGTCTCTCTGTCCTGTGGTTTCCACCAATGAAAGCACCATAGACTTCATGTTGTCTTTGTTTCCAGCCACTTGACTATTTCAGCTCTCCCAAGTGCTGTGGGTTGGACACTCTCTGGGTGTTTGTACATGCCTAATACAGCTCAATTAAAGCATCTAATTACTAAAGCAGAGGGGCCAACGGAATCGCCCAGCAGAAATAAGTTTTAAACTTTTTATTTTGATATATATTGTGATGCTTCTGGCTTGTGAGAGCCATGGTTTGTTTGCCATTGCTGTGACAACACGATGCATCTGAAGTTTTTTCCTGTAGCTGAGCTGGAATGGATAAGAAATAGAAACAACTTTCCTATCCCACCTGCTGCTTCCAAATTGCTGTATTCTAGATTTCAAATATTAGCTCTTTTTTTCTCAGCATTCCATAATTAAGTGTGGANAAGGGGAATGGCTTCCCACTGCCAGAGGGAAGGGATAGATGGGATACTGGGAGGGAATTTTTGCCTTGTGTTTGGGCATACCTTGACACAGGGTGCCCAGAGAAGCTGTGGCTGCCCCTGGATCCCTGGAAGTGTCCAAGGCCAGGTTGGACGGAGCTTGGAGGAACCTGGGCTGGTGAAAGGTGTCCCTGCCCATGGCAGGGAGTTGCAATTAGATGATTCTGAAAAAGTTCCTTCGAACTCAACCCATTATGTGATTCTATGAATGAAGCTTTATTAAGATTTGTGACTTCTAATAAGATTTGCTTCAGTCTGACTCATGTTTTCTGTAGCAAGTCCTCCATAGCAGCTTTGCTGTTCCGAATGCCACCTTGCTTTTCCTTTTTCCTTGCAGCATCCAGCCCAGGGACAACAGTCCTCAAGGGAAGACCTGAAGGGAGCTGAAGGAGGCCCTTGTGCAAACCCCTCGTGGCTCCCTGCTGAGGTGCAGGGGCTGTGAGGAAGGCACTGCCCCCCTTGTCTGCACACAGACTGTGCCCTTCGCTCCCCTTCTGCTGGCAACGCCCTGGCAAAAAGTTGGGGCTGATGTTTTGAATGCCTCATCTGCTCATCTTTCAGCCCTTATAATGTATTTCTCTTGTCATGAGCAATGGCAGTCCATAAATACGTGAGAAAAAACCCACATATCTCTTCAGTTGTATTTCATGCAATAGTAATTGTGTTTCACTCAAAAAAATAATTCTTCGTTTTTTTCCTCTTTTCGGTTTTCATACGATCAAGAAACGAAGAGCTCCCTTAGAGGAAAGAAAGGGTTGTCAGGATCCCTGAAACTCAAATGTCAGGCGTACCCAAACTCTCCCTTGACCATGAAGGCATTAGGGATTCAAAGGACACCTTGTCAGCTTTGCTCTCTCCCTCTCTGGGGGCTCACAGTGCAGGTGAGGATGGAGTCTGGCAGGCAGACAAGCAGGAGGGACAAAAAGGAACCTCCCAGTTCAGTCCAGGCACTTTGGTCAATCCTCCCTGCAAGGAGCAGGAGTCCTTAGAATGGAAGGGGTGATGAGCAGGGCAGAGGAACAGAAGTTGAATGAAGTGGTTTCAGCAGGGAGGAGAAGAGGAAATTCTCTCTGCAAGAAAGGAGGAGCAACGTGGAGCATCCCAAGGCAAGAACTGCATCTTGGAACTACAAGAAACTGCTCCATGGGGAACAGAAAGTACAATAACCCAGTAACAGCCGTGCCTGAAGAGTCTCAAGATTTGTAGCATATAGATTTTTAATACAGCTGTATCGTTTCTAAACCTGTAAAATAGCAGTTGACAGTTACTAAACCCCTTTCTCACACTTTATATCAAATTCTCGAAATTCTTGAAATTTTGTTCAATGTTCTTTTCAAGGAAGATGATTTTAGCAAGGACATCTTGTTTGGGACACAGAAGGACATAATAATATACCATTGTAGTCAAAGCAGAAGGCCCAGAAACCTTGGAGAAGCTCTGAAAAAGAAGATGATGGTGGTGAAGAAGGAAGGGCTCTTGAGACCCCTGACTCAATTCCAGAGGGACAGACCTGAGGGAGGTTCTGGGGGCAGATAATTCTCGGGTTGGATGTATCCATTAGATATGTTAATTAATTAGTGCTATTTATGTTTAGGACCCTCATACTGTATCATGCATTTATGTATTCAGTGTACCTTTAAGTGCTTTAGTTAAAGACCTGCTCTCTGTTTTATCTCTACTAATATTGTTTGGAAGTTCTTCCCTTCCATTTCAGGCCTCAACAGA
>VWZG01011005.1:175206-192561 GCA_013396735.1 Grallaria varia | reverse complement strand
AAATTGTATATTTGTTATCCTTTCCAGACAGCACAGAATTTTGAACATGCTATTTCAACAGTCAGTTATAACAGATTTTCTCCCTCTGACCTTATTACACTACAGTAGCACTGAGTATATACATTACATATGCACTTATATAAGCACTATATATGTATGTATATATATGCTACGCTGAGAGTATACATGGATCTAAATATAATTCATGGGCATACTCTTAGCCAAATAAAGTGTTAGATTTTCCAGTCTAAGAAATCGCGTATAGTTGCTTGACAGTATCTCAGACTTCTGCCATATGCACTAAAATTTGGTAGCTTGGTGGTTATTTTGGAAAGAATATGTTGCTAAAAGATAGACACAGTGGCTTTGAAAAGTCATAGAATCAGCTGGGTTGGAAGAGACCTCCAAGATCATCAAGTCCAATGCTTGATCCCACACCACTGTAATTACTAGATCACTAAGTGCCCCATCCAGTCTCATCTGAAAAACCTCCGGGGACAGTGATGCTAGAGAAGTATTTAAAACTGCTTTCTGAAGGCTGTGAGAATAAACACATGCTGGGGTTGAAGATTTAGATACGTGCATGTAAAGAGCATATATTTATCACACAATTCTCAGTTATCCTCTGTGGTCTTGTTCTAGTGAGTAAGTCATGTGAAGGGAAAATACATCTTTCTACCCCCTCTTAAATGGCAGTCTGGGTGAGAATAAATGTAAAAGAGCTTTAACTGTGCATTTGAAAAATTGAACCCTTGCTTTGACTAAAACAAATGTAGGGTTTGTTTCTAAGTCACTCAGCTGCGTGCTGGCTTTTTAACACTGTGCCTTCTTTTGTTTTGAATGGATGACTTTTTTTTTTCCTTCATTTGCCCTAATGTCCTGTGTGTCNTAAAAAAACCCAACAAAACTCCATCTTAAACAATAGAGACAGCTTCAGCTTTTAAGGTATTCAGGTTAGCTTTTCTTCCTTCTTCATCAGCCCATTTCTCACAAGACTTTTTCCATTTCTGATATTGTTTGTTTACTGCCACATCCACCTATGAAGAAACATTTGTAAATACCAGGAAGAAGGTCAAAGTCACACTGCACATATTCACAACAGATGCAACCTGCCACAGGGCAGAAATAATGGAAGACACAGAATGGTTCAGGCTGGAATGGACCTTAAGGGATCTTAAAGACCATCTAGCTCCAACCCCCCTGCCTTCTACTAGTCAGGTTGCTCAGAACTTCACCCAACATGGCCTTGAACATTTCCAGGGATGGAGCATTCACAGCTTCTCTGGGCAGCCTGTTCCAGTGTCATCACCTTTCAGAAATCTGAAAGGGTCCTATAGATCTCCAAAATCCCCATGATACAGTGCAAATAGAATTTAATTTATGTGTAAGTCTTGTGTTGGCTCTCTGCATAATTTTTTTTACTCCTGACATGTCAGTTAAACTACTGAGAGTAATTATATTAGCCTCTAAACTAACTCACATCAAACCCATCAAAACCAGGTTATTATTCTCACCATATCATTGTATCTACTTAACACATACATATGATTTTGAGATATTTTTTAGAGAGAAAGTGACATAGGCGTATTTATATATGATTTTTTATATGAACAGTTCTTCCTTCACTGTTATTTTGCTTATTTAATTCATATTAAGGAAAAAAAAAAGATTTAATTTTTTTTTCAACTGGATTGCTGATAAAAAGAAGTGGGAATTTTGAATCCTAATTGGCAAAGTGATTAGAAGGAAAAAAATCATTAAAAGTTCTCTGATCTGAAAAACTGACATGTTTTCTAAGAAGTCTGCAGACTTCAAAGGGAAACCTGATCCAACTGTGCACCATATTTTAAATTGAGACAACTTCAAACTGGGGATCATGTATATAGAGAAAGTGGCAGAAAGACAAACCTGGTACTTTGGTTTTACTTTGTTAATATTTACTCATATGCAATGCTCTGATATACTGAATAATCTGCTCCTGAGATTCGACAATTATATACCCATACAGGGGTATTTTCCTCCAACTTGAGGAATCACTGTGAGCCTCTCTAGCACTTAAAGTATACTGTCAGCTTGACAGCAGTGACTTTTAGCAATGGTTGGCATGGAGATGCCTGAGCACCCACCATGGAGGGGCAGCCTCCAGGATGAAAGATTGCGGAGGGCAGGGCAAAGGATGTTGGAGAGGACAAGATGGTCAGGTAGCTAAGGCATATTCCTGGGCCTCCCAGCAGAGGAAAGTCTATGGAAGAATTTGCTTAGAGAGGGAAATGAAGGCAGGAGTTTGTTGCATCTGCCAAAGTGGAGGAGAGATTGGCTATGAGAATGTGAGCCATGGCAGAAGTCAATCCTGGCACACTTCCCCTTCTGTGAATTAGGAGCTCAGCAGGACCCCAGCCTGGGGTGACAGCAGCTGGCTCCAGCAAACAGAAGGGACAACGTCAGAGATTCCATGTTTGATAGCTTTCCGACTGGAGCTTCCCACTGGAAAGCAGGGAGCTGAGCTCAGAGTCACTGGGGGTACAATATTCCACAGCTGCTCTGCCACATCCCACACTCAGGCATGTTGGGACCATTATCTCTGCATCTCTGTCAGCCAAGTCATCATTAAAAACACNTGCTACCTCTTCCTGAAGCTCAGGCTCTAATACTTTTGCTGCTTCTGCTGGCCCTGCTAGCTGGAGTACAGCTAACAACATTAATTCTGTGTCACTAACATATCTTCACTGTCCTGAATCCTCAGTGATAATCCCATTTCCTCATACTTACAACGTATCAGTTCCTAAACTGCATCATAAGAAAGGGGCTACGCATGATTCTTAGAAACGGGAAACTAAAAGTATGTTTACATATTACCATACTACAGACTACATATTCAAATGTTCAGAGGTGCAACCCATTTGTGAATTACCATATCTAGAGCAGCAGCTACCTTTTCTGAGGGCTATACTGAACTGTTTCCAAAACAGGCATCTCTGTGGCTGTTTCAGAATGTGATTCATCTGGTTTATTTTAGACACCTACTTCAGGATGCAACAAACCTTACCCAGGAAGGCAATATATCTCTCTTCTAACTCTAAAGTGACTCCACGAGATTAACTCAGATATAAACACCAACATATGGTCAGACTAATTCCACCCCCTCAAGTCTTCTGCCTTTTGACTTAGGTCTTTTCATTTAAGTCAGTGGGAAAACATTAATTATAAAAGTACAGAATATGGACTTAAGTGATATATGTACAAAATCAGGAAGCATTCATCATAGACTTGAAGTCGAAACTTAAGTCTGTCCACTAGACAAGAAAAAAAAATCCAGAAAAAAATTTGCGCACAAAAAATTGCTCTTTTAATTTACCTGGTTCTTTTTGATTTTTCTGCTTTCATCTTTTTTTCTCAACCTGATGTTTTAGCTGTAGATGTTTCCAGCTAATGGTGTTAGCTGCTCAGCATGTTTTGAAACTCAAATCAGTTAGGAAGGAGTCTAATATAGATTAAAAACATTTTGGCCTCAAGAACATGTAGTTTGGGCATTTTGAAGTGAAGAATTCTCAGGAAAAGCACAAATTATTCTCTGATCTTGAGAATACATATTGTAGAAAATATTTCATTAGTTAATTTTATACTATTCTTACAAGTCAAATTTAGTATTATCTTTTATTTTAGGGTTATCTTACATTCTTCTACTTTTGCAACAACAGTCCATTAAATTTCTGCCTAATAGATAAATAAATATGCAATAACTGTAAAATTCTTGTATCATTCTCTCAGGAAACCATGACAACATACATATTAATTTGAAACATGATTTTTTAGATTCTGTTTGCCTCTAAAAAGGCTGGGGAAATGAGAGGGTAGTGCATTAATAATATTCTATAGAATATCTTTGGTATTTCCTAAATCTGCTGTCTCAGTGAAAAAGTTTCCATTAAGTGGTCCTAGTAACAAAGACCTCTGGATCACATGAGGGTTGGAGTGCTAAGCTGGTGCCTGCCTTAAATGACTGAAATGTCATTTTCTGTTTAAAGGAAGAATTTTAAGGTCATAGATGGCCCACATTTTATGTATGGACTCATTCAAAATAAATCTATTTGCCTAAGCAAAAACAGCTTCCCAATGCTCTTTTCTAGAATAATGCAGGAGGAAAATGAGAAAGAAAAATAAAAAGAGAAAACAAAGCCAAAATCTCCAGCATTGTTAGTTTCAACTCATTAATCATTTTAACAAACATTTTTCAACTAAATTTCCCTACGTAAACTCAGTTCTCCTAATAGACTAACATGAAGGTCTGATTAAATGAACTCATTTTGGGAGATAAACTTGACTTCATTGTTGCACAAACAGTTGCTTGAGACAAAGACATCTCTTAAAAAAAAAAAAAAAAAAAAAAAAAAAAAAGCAATTTNTAGGTGCAAATGCTGCTGCCAAAACTGTCTGCAAGGACCCATGCTGCCTTTCAGCTAAATGTTTCCTTGGCAGCAAAGTTGATGTAACAGACAATGTGAACTTTCCTCATTTATTTCCATGCAAAGTCAGCCAGATCAGCTTTAACACTTTTCATTAGCAGTTTAAGATCGGCCGGCTGATCGCAAATTGAGGCAGATGGCAAACACAAGCAGTTTGTTCTGCTGGCCCTGGTATGTGGGAAATAACCTCCAGTTGCAGTTTGAATGAATAGCTGAGTTTGCAACTTCCCTAAATACTCTGCAAAGGCTTGCAATGATCTGTGTTTACCTACACTGTGATGGAAGCAATATGCAACTTAGTGGCTCAGGTTATGCTGTCTTTATGGTTTGCAACCTGCATCATGACCTGGAAATTGAGTGACTGTGTAAATATCACCTTGCTACTGTAGACACAAAAAGCAAAATATAAGATGTGCATTGTTATTTACATTTCCATTGTTTTAAATCAGAATATTGCAACACCAATCCTCCTGACATATTCCACAGACTCTCTTTCAGTTTGCATAATAGGGCATGTGGCAATTTGAGGCCAAGAAGGAAACTGAGAGCACAATATTGCACCCTGATGGCCCTAGGATGTATGAAAAGTATCCTGTTAAACACACATCTAGGACATGGGGCTGGATTCATCCACAAGACTGCTTTCTCTGACAACCAATGTTTAACAGATTTCCCTTTTATTGACAGGCAAATGAAGTGCTTTCCTCAAAGCCAAGAGGGAGCTTTGTGAAAGCAAAAAATAACTCCCCCAAAAATAAATAAAAATGAGGCCATTACCTTGCCATCAGTTAACATTTTCCATCGTCTGGCTTCCAGCCACTAGATGCAGTCCAGCAGAGAGATCCTCTTCTCCTATCTGCATAATCCTATGTCCAGTGACTGAGTCCTCATAAGCAGCCAGGCCCATTCTTTTTTTTTTTTTTTTTTTCCTTGTTTTTTAAATAATTTCCCATTTCTTCAATAACTGAAAGGGATTTTTATATTCCCAAGTGCACCCTTGCATACTGTGATAATATTTTCAAGGATACATTTTCTGCATCAGACATGGAATATCTAAGAATTACCATTTTAGGCAAGATCTGGGAGTGACTGGATATGGGACAGGTGGGTACATGCACACCAAGCAAGTAAAATCCATGGAAGGTTTGGGAAGTTTGAGGACAGATGACCCTGTTTAATTCTATCAGCACAACATGCACTTACTGATAGGGGAGGACTGGTTTGCTTTTTAAATACTGAAAGCGTTGCATTTCAGTGACAGAAAGTATTATCTGTCTTAATTGATTCCTGAATTTAACTGGATATCAGGGGAAATAGTGAAATTAAGAGAATCAATCGATAGTCCATTTGCCTGTGACTTGCAATGTTCTTTTAAATGTTATCCTGACATCTTCATAATTATGTAATGTTATAAATGCAGGAGTTGTTTTTTGTCATCTTTTATAATATTGCACTCAAATAGTTACAATTTAAAATAGAAGTTGTGCTTCCTTAACCTTACAACTACATATGAACAAAGCCATAATTCAACAGGCTCGGTCTTTTTATCCTGGAAACAATATGACAGAGGTCCATAAAACATGAATGGAATAGATAAAATTATTTGCAAATTAGTTCCTCACAATATGAGCATCCATCTGCCTAAAACGAATTTATCCATGTCACGTTCAAAATTCAGAAAGAAGTAGTGTTTCACATCTGCTTAAACTATAGGACATATTGTAATAGGATGTTGTGGATACCAAATGCTTACATGATTTCAAAAAGAGATTACACCAATTCATGAAAGGAAATCCCTCGTAGGCTATTAAACACAAAAATATGGCTTGTGCCTCAGAAATTCAATGAGACACAGATTATTGAAAGCTAAGAGGGAATATGATGGGGTTTTACTGCCATATGTTTGCCCTCGTCTTATTTTCTTCCTTAGGTATCTGTTAATAGCCATTAACTGGAGACAGGATATTTTGGAGGATAATCTTTGATCTGAACCCATGTTTGCAACTCTGTGTTTACAAGTATATACACAAGTATAATACAATAAAAATTCAAATGAAACATTTATCTTTTACATATTTATCCTAGTACAGAACTAGGAAATAAGCATGTGACAACAGAAAGGTCATATTGCTTGGTTACAGAACAAATTTGATATTGTTAAGTGCTTATTAAAAACATATATAATCAATTAAGTAAGAGCACTATGGTTTATAAAATTAAAGTTATGTTAATGTTGTACTACAGAGCTTCCTTTGCTCTGAAATGGTTGGCTTCCTTTATACCTAACCATAGCATATGACATGAGCACAGTTCAAGACACAGAGCTCCCTCAGGAGATGGTTTTCACAACTCCACTGGTTCACATTTCCAGCAGCATATATCTCCTGCACTGTGTCAACCACACTGGCAGCCAACAGAAATTTACTACAAGTTGATCTATGCAGTTCAGAGATCAGGATTTTCATAAATTTTTCTTGGCTGCCAGCACAGTGCCCACAGCACAATCTATGCACTAACTAGAGTCCAAGTCCATTACACTAGATAATGTATTTGCATCAGGTCCAAGAAGCTTTTACTTGGCAATCTACAAACAACGTGCTATAAACGACAGGCTTGTTTGTTTTCTTTTTATTGCCTGCAAACTTGAATACTGGAGAGTTAACAACTTCTGTCCCCTCAAATTCTTGAACTCTTTTTTCCCCCAAAAATGGAGTTTTATGTATACACAAGTTACAAATATTCCACATGCATACATGTATGTAGGCACTCTGAAGTAATATTCTCCTTACATTTAAATGTCACTGTACACTAAAGGCATTTACTACTTCTGTAATGGAGTTTCACTTTGTTAATATCTATTGTATGTTCTTTGATGGAAGAACTGCTTTCTGAAGAATTTTAGTATGGTCCAGTAGCTGCTTTGGTAAATTTGCTACAGAGGTAAAAAAACCATGTATGTTACTCTTACTTCTCTTTCTCTTGCAGATATGATACGAAGATAAGAGTATCAAATTACCACTACTGATCTATCATGTTTATCTACAGAGAACTTAAACTTAATTTTTGCCAAATATTTTCTGATGCTGGAAGACACATTTTTATGGTCACATTTTATTCAGTAATTGCTACATTACTTAAGGTGCTTGAAAACTAAGCTCCCAAGAAATCCTTGTTTTCCCCAAGCACTACTTCTAAATCTTGTCTTGTTTTAAAAAGCTGCACTTGTGCATGTAGGTCAATCTTAAATTAATCTAGTTAAAAGTAGTGCACTCTCAATTTAAACGGGTTTAACACTCCCTTAAATAGATTTAGAAACACTCAGTAATTTCCCAGAAAAAAGTCTCCTTTAAACTGACTTAAGCGCACGTAGCCAGACAAATATGAAATTAATTTTGATAAACCAGTGCAATAAGTTTTGTTACAGAGAGATGGGGCAAAAGAAAGATTTTTTCTGCAATCTACTAGAAAATGTACAGAGACAGTACCTAACCCAGCCAGTCCCTGGTTGTGACTTTGAATTTTATCACAGTGATTTGAAATATTGCCATTGAGGAAAATACTTTGAAAAAAGATATTTGTTGAGAGTTTTGACGATATGATATCTCCAAAGTACAGCCACTCCTTGGAAGAAGTCATTGTCCTTTTCTGGATTTAGATACATAATTCGTTGTCCATAAATTTTTAATTCAAAAAAATTAATTGGAGCCATGGGAACAAGGAAATCTCTCCCTAGCCTCAAGACTGGTATATTAAGATTTCTTCCTTTTCCTTATTTCTTCACTTAGTTGTCTTTCAGTCGTTAAGTTCAGAAGTAAGTAAGGACTTAAGCTTTTCTTAGTAAGTGTTGACGGTTTAGATAGCTATTTATGCCACTTGATTTTCATCTCCTGTTTATTCTTTTCTGTTAATACATTTTTAATATACATATTGTGAAACATTTTCCTGTAATAAACCTAGCCATTCTGATTTGTTATTCCCGAACAGTTTCTTCTTTCACCATAGCTGCCAAGTGTTACCAGAATAACCCGAGTTTTAACAGAGACTGCCTAGGAGCACAAGATAATTCAAAAGATGCATGAAGTAACCACTTTGTTTCAAATAATTTACAAACCTAAGGCTCTCTTCTCATGCTAAAGTCTAGATAGGCAGAACATAAAGGAAATGGAGTCTGCTGTAATAAAAAGACCTGCTCCCACAGACCAAGTTGAAAAGCAGTTGTCCTAAAAGAAAAGTGGGACATGACAGCTGACTGAAGGAAGCCTATGGACCGATGCACACACTTTGTACAAAGTATGTGGAGAATACAATTTCCCACCCTTGCAAAAAACTAAACCAAACCAAACAAAAACAAACCAAGCAGATTTTTCCTCAGTATGTCCCAAGCAAAAGAAATTATGTCCTTGTTCTCCTGCTTCCCTGTGATGATGAGTCTCTTGTCCTTCTTTCTGGCCAACACTTCTAGCATCACCTGCAGCACTATGGATGGAAATTCAGAGAATCTCAGCTGGAGATGAGGTATCAGGTGGACTCTGCTTACAGGGGATTATGAAGCAAAGAAATATATTATTGTAGAAAACTTGTAAGTATAAATTGTGTGACAGGAGATTTTTTTCCTGAGCGATGGGCCCATTAGTCTTTACTCCTTCAAAAGCCTTATTCATTCTTCAGAATGAGGGAGGAGCATAGATTTCTTTCCAGGACATGATTGATAAGATAACATACCATTGAAGTGAGAACAAAGGAAAGCAGCAATGCGCTGCGCTGATGATGTATTTCTATTGCAAACGTCCTTTCAGTGTATTGTTAAACCCGAGGAAAATATGAGAAAATTGACCAAACATGATAAGAAATAAAACATCAAATTACCCAAAACCTGAAGTACAGACTCTGAAAGTCAGGATAATTTACTGTAGTAATTAACTATACTCAGAATACTGAATTTATATATAATTCATTATTTAGAATGAAAATTATCTTTAAAATGACAACAGTTTATGGAAACATTTCAATAAGTTGCCTGTCTTTTCTGAGGTAGACAGCATGTAAACTGTTTTCATTAGAATTGTACAAGGTGGAAAATGAGGCTAAAACTTTTGAAGATCTTATTTTTTGCATTCTTGCTCCTAAATAACTGATTTGCTCTGTGTTTTTAAACCTCTAGAATACTAAAAGAGGAACCAGAGAAAATTGGCCCATTATGGTGACAGTTAATTTTAAAATAATAAAAAAAAATATAAACCCACCAAATCTTTTTCCCATTCTACTGGATTGCAAATCATACTGCATGAAGGTGACTATTGGACTATTGGAGCAATGAATCTTAAAATAAATGACACTCACATGGGAAAAATGACTCATAGCAAGATCATAAATATATTTTTCAAACTTCTGCTTTTCAGTGCACCGAGGCTCAGCTCAAAATGATAGGAAGCCTAAGAGAACTGTGTTTTTCTTTCCTGTCAATCCCAAATGGCATGCTTGTCTTCTTTTTCCACCTGGAAATTTTCTCCAGGAAAAAAAAAACAAAAATTCTGGATGATCTTTCAGGATTTTTAAACATAATCCAATGCAGTCAGATAAACCTGGCCTACCTGATAACTGGAAGTCAGAAATCAGTCCAACAGGTGCTCTGCATACACAGATCAAATGCACATATATTTCTATTTCTAGAGTTACAATGACAAGAGATTTTCCTTTGGACAATAGCTATAATCTATGATCTACAGTTCATGCCATCTCAACAATGAAACTAAGTGTTGCCAAAATTCCTTAGAGAACTTGTGTTGCTCAAATATTTATTTTAATTATCATGTATTTTGCACAAATCTTCCAGTTTTGTCCCATGAACATTCCATTCTAACAGGAATATGTGTCCCTCAAAAAAGTATATATGAGCACACAAAAGTACATAAGTTACTAATGTTTCAGAAAAAATTTCCAATTATACCTGTTAAACTTTCATGATATAGATAGCAAAACCTTTTTATTATAAAAGTTCAGTGTTCTAGGATATATAAAAGAACAGGTTTAGTGATAGTATCCTTTACTTTCACTTGATTTTTTTCAATCAAAATATCTTAAAATTAATACAAGAAACAGCTTTTGAAAACTGCTCTACAAAACTCAACCTCAAAAGGCATGAGTGCCCTTTTGCACTATAAAAATTATAAAAGGAGAATGGGATAGCCAGAAGTACGCTCACTTTCATACACAGTATACATGTGTGGAACTGCTCCAAAAGAGTGATCACAATTTAAATTGCTATTTTGACCTCAATGTACACATGCCTGTAGATTTTCCTGAGTGCTTGAAGTAATAACTCCGAAACCACAAAACATTATGTGCTGTATTGGTCTCCAACTGAGGCACATAAAAACACCTTAATTTACTCTCAAGATCCTGTGGCTGACTCTGTACCTGAACTGCACAAACAGAAGATTCCTACCAATGCTCCTTTGAGCCAAACATGTAAAGAGGGCAAATATGAGCTGTGCAATACCACAGAGTTTGCTCCAGTAAGAATCTAGGGCTTGGTTCACAAGAAAAAAGCTTCTTGAATCCCTTCTACCACTAAGGACTTTCCCACTGCCATACACTGCTCTTGCTTCAACTGACTGGAACAGCAGAAGTATTGCACCATTGGAATAGACATATTACTGTATACTCTTGAAATATTAAATTGAAGCTTTGTTGTAAACTCCAGGCTACAAATCCTGCTACATAAAAAGCTCTGAATTTTACTTGGAAGATCTCAGGTGAAAAAAGGGAAAAGAAAGGAATTAGATAAATCCTCTCATTGTTCATACATTCAATGTAACATTGAAATTTACAACAGTTGCACACTTGTTATCTCTATCATCTATTGTATGCCAGAAACATCCTATTTGTGCATCTGTGCATCTTCTTTGTGCATCATTGCTGAAGAGACTCTCTCAAAATCTAGGTAACAGGCTTAGAGACATCTAATAGGACAACTGAAGTTGTACGGAACCAAAACTTAACAGACCATCAAGCAGATAATATGTCTATAGAAAAACTCTTCTTTGATACTGTCCTGCAGAGATGCAAAGGCTAACTTTAAATCAGGATTCCTAGATAAAGGCACTAATTGAGTCACATCAGCTTGGAGTTGAGCAAGGACCAAATTATCTGTGAAGAATCACTTTAAAGAGTGTATTTAATCTTGATTTGGTAAATTTCAGGTATGTCAACTGCACTATGCCATCATTTGACTATGGGGAATGTACAATTTAAGTAAATTGGACTTGCTGGAATCAACAATTCCAAAAGACATTCAAAAGTTGTTGGGGAACACTAATTCTACTCTTGGAATGGTATCTTTAAGATGTGCCTTTAAATGCTGCCATTGCATCATCTTAAATAAAAACTGAAGACTGGGTTTTATGTACAGGGATATCCACGGTATTGGTAGGTAGCCACAGTTGTTCTTGACCTCTCTTATATCACTGCCAAAGAATATTCACATTTTCCCTAAAACTAAATAAGATCTACTTGGCAACAAATTTCAAAATTAAAGTAGTTTATGTAAACATTCAACAGTAAAATGTTTGAATGAACACAACTGTTCCTTAATACAACTCAATATTTTTCAAGAAACACGTGTTTTCATATTGCATTACATTTAAACAGAATACTCTTCTGCCTCAGATCCAAAGAAACCAATCAATTGAAGATATTTCTAGAGTAATGTGAACTTAGGAAAGAAAACTGTGCAACTTTAGGGACAGGGTAGCATGACAGTTCATGCCATTTATATTTTGTTTAAACTTAAATCTTCTCTTACCATCATGATTGGGATTTCCCAAAGTCCATGGCTCATCTGAGTCAAAATGAGTGTCTCCCCCAATTCCTGGCCCAGGGAAATATGCATGAGCCAAAAATCCGCCCTCCCCATCAAAGGGAGAACTGTCTCCATGAAAACCTGATGCAAAAATGATAGTAATATCCACGTCTCTCTTGCCATTTTCTAGTTCGATATAAGGAACTTCTTCAAATGTTAGGGGAGTTACATTCTGCCACACATCGAAGGCACGGCGAATGGCTTTACGAGTTTCAGCATCACCTACTTTTGGAGTGACGTTCTTTATGCTGAAAGAAACAGAAAAACAATACGTAGATTAAATTTAACAGAGTGGCAAGTGACACTGCTAACATACCTTTCTCCGTAATTACTATAAGTTCGGTGCTTTTAATAAAATGTGCTGGTCTGGCACTATATGCTTGAAGAAGAGCATTTTTAAACAAGCTGGTGGAAAATTATGGTGTCAATTTGCATAGCCCTTTATGCTAGAACTTAATATATTTTAGCTACCTTACTCCCCAGAGTATAAAAATCTTATTTTTAGAAGATGAAAAATATTTTAAAGTGAAAAATTCTTAACAGCGGTATAACCAGACTAATCAACCACTGACTGTTTAACTCCTGGAAGACAATTAGAATCCATCGCAGCTAAAAAATGGCATGTCCTATTTTATCCAAAGAAAAATGTTTTCAGTTAAATGAAATTTTAACTTCTCAGTGAGTTCATTAACAAAAGCAGAGCTCCATACTGTGACCATCAACCAGTATTCACAGCCTTTTTGCATTTGTAACTGGATAGACAATTTCTTATCAGGAACAAAGCCTTTTGACTTCAATATAGGCTAAGATGTCCTTTCATGATCTGATTACATCTATAAATCTTGTAAAAAACTGTAGAATCTATCAGATAAATCATTTCATAGAAGAATTATGTGCTAATTCAGAAGTACGTACTTAAACAGAAATTTCAGTCTCCATTACTTCTTCAAATCGCACACATAAGAGAAAGACAAAAACCTACCAGAACTGAAGCTAAGCTTACTGTTATAGTTCTTAGTAAATTATAGTGGAATCATCTTTAAAAAAAAATCTTTTTTATTTTCATTATCAAATTCAAGAACAGAATGTCAATAATCAATTTCAGACCAATCTAATTTTCTCCATCATTTTCACTAAATTTATATGGCCAGCAAAAACTCTGTTAGGTTTGTGTCTCTTTGAAACTGCTGCAATCAGCTGCTCTTTGTTGATTTGACATGTGGTTGACTGAATGCCCAACAAAAATTTCAGAAATTGCATAGTTTTAGAATATATGTAACAATTGTGTAAGTTTACACAGCATGGCATGTTAAAGGAGAACAAACATACTTTCATGAATAAACATTGAATGACTGATTTACTTGGTGCATTACATGTGCTTGCTTATATCATACATGATTTTATAAATTGAAATAAATATTTCATGCCAAATGTTATATATTTTACTTTTCAAATAAAACATTTTGTTCACAGGTTCATGTAGAAAACATAAAGTTACCTATTTTGACCTCCATTCAAAAATATTATTATATTGAGTCCAATAATGCTAGTCTAACCAAAGCATTATTTCTTTTAAGCTTGTATATATGTTCCAAAGAGATATCAACATGGCTTATAAAATAGTATATTGCAGAGAATCCACTGCTTTCCTGGATCTTTTGTTCCAAAGATGATTTAACCAATCACTACATACTTGTACCTATTCTCTTTCTTGCCTGGCTTGTAATGTTGGTTCTTGTTCAACCTTTCTCTTTCACATAAATGAGCTTTAAGAACATTTTTCCCCCAATAAAAAGACATTTAAAAAACATTTCTGCACTGCAAAGTCATTACCTTTTTGTTGTCTCAAAGAAGTCAAGAGTTTGAGCTCTTTAAATCTCTTGCTATGACATTTTCTCCAGTCTATTAAATATTTTCTATGAGTTTGATTGAATTCACTCCAATTTTTCAATGTTCTTTTAGAACTGTTTCTGTCAGAACTAAAGTACTGCTGTACTGATCTTCCTGTCAGAGAGAAAAATTCCTCTGATCTGTAGGCTTGACCTTACCCTGCATGATGTAAATGTCATGTGATTTAAAGTGCCTTGCATGATGCCCTTTCATAATTATTTGCTCATCAGTAACTTTATGATCAGTGTTACATTGCTTTTCGTGGGATTAAAACAATATTGGAGACACTCAACCATCAGTCCTTCCGGAGTCCCATTCTGAAAGCTTCCTCCTTTGTGAATTACTTTGTTGAGAAGTTTTAACTAGCAAGTTCATAAACTACTCAATCTGTACCCCTTGATATAGTACAGCATTTTACAATCTGATTGTCACGTGACACTAACTCAAAACATGTCAAAGTGGCACACTCATACTGCCACTACCAAAAACTTGACAACAGTTCACTTGTTGCTATACAAAGAATATCATTTATAAAGTTGTCAAACGTGCTCTTAGTTAATGCTGCCATGCACTCTCTAAGGCACGTGTGTTGCCTGAAGCACAGTTCATTGAAGGATTAAAAGCTCTGTTATTTGCTATGTATTATGCATAGAGCAAATGCATCAACAGGCTCTCACAGAAAACAGATTATGTCTAGAAAAACTGAAATACTGATGTAGGAAAAGTTCATCTGAAATATACAGCTTGTTTTTTGTTTCTATTTTTTGTATTTAGGAACCTTAGTCATTGGTTAAAATCACAGATTGGTGTTAAGTCAACAGAACAAAAGGCTTTTGCTGTTATATGTGAAATGGGGAAATGGATAAAAGACTGGAGTTTTGTATTGGTGGTAAATTATTTAATTTATTGATCTGAAAAGGTTTTTCCCCACAGCTTAAAGCTTATCATTTTACATTTTCTTACTTTTTTAGTGCATAGAATTAAGTGTAAGTTAATTGATTACAGAACAATAATTGAGCCATTGTGACAGTTTCACGCACAGAAACTACCTGTGATAGGAGACTTTTTCCATGGGATTCAGCTATTGAATTACTTTTGAAATAGCACCCTACATCTCAAGATTCATTGTAAAGGAATATTTTTTAAAGCATACTTTCTGTATTAAAACTAGAGAGATTTCTGTCTTCCAAACCAACACTCTGGAGTGAGCAACACTACACTGAAAAATGCAGCTTTTAAGAGAAATTAAATAAATCAGTAGTTATTCTAACATAAAGAGTATTTTCAGGAAATAATTGTCCATTTAAGCAAGTTTAACACAACCCACGTTCAGTCCTAAAAGGGCAAATACCAACACTGTGCAACACAAATGTTGAGGTTGTCTTGCTGTGAATTTGGCTTAAAGTAATTCACAAATGCAGACATATTAAATCCAAGTTTTATATTACATTTCTTTCATGGTGTTGATCATAAAATGTCCAAGGGAGAAGTACAGAAAGATTAATCTATACAGACAGTCTATTAATCACCAGATATACTAGGGTTGGTCTTTTAAAAGTCTTCAGTTTAGACCTACCATTGTAATAGCAAGTAAAGTCTCACATGAGCCCTTTTCCTACTACATTTGGCTCTACATCTTAAAGTCAGCAGTCCCCTGAAATAGTTGTAACTGTCACAGGCATCAACAACAACAAAAAAAAAGGGAAAAAAAATAGAGAAAAAAGGGGAAAAAAAAGAAAAAGAGGAACTGGGTATCTTGCATTCAACACATCCAAATTATGGAGCTCAAATAAAAGGGTAGGACACGACAAGTCAAAACCAACCCTACTGCAAGGTGGCAGCATAGCAAGATGAAGGCCATCACAGTAAAAACCCAGTATTTCCTAAGTATTGCTTCTTAGTCTCTAAGTTTAGTGATCATTTCACGGAAAGGAGGTTCAAAGGAGAGAAAGATCCAAAGCTGATCTTGACCAGACAGGCAGCACAAGTTTATAAGAGGTTGAAGAACACACAATTCTTTTCAAAGGTAAAGTATTATAGTAAATAAAAGTTGATCAATAAGATGAAACATCCAGCTTTATGGAATTTTTTACCAAGTAATAATGTACTGATAAAAGATGATGGGTAAGATGAAACATCCAGTTTTATGGAATTTTTTACCAACTAATAACGTACTGATACTTTGTATATAAATTTCGAGAGCTGTTATTCTAAGACAACCATAGCCAAGGATCAATTGATTACCGTTTTTTGTGGTTGCTATTTTTGCATGGCTTTCAACCTGATAGTTGCTTTAGGCATTATAGCTTTAAAACAGAACTTGCACAATGTCTTTACCACTGCATCAGGAGCCTTGCAAGACTAAGAATATACCTCACTTGACTGTGTAAAATCAGTCATTGAAATTTAAATTAAGTAGTACATGTTTGCTGTTAAATTTCACTTTTTCCTTTTTTTCCTTCCTGAGCTGTCATTAGAACAGCTTATTATATTTTCATGTAAATTGGTACAATTCTGTCTATAAAATCAAAATTTCTGACCCAAGCTAGATCTAAGAGGCAAGACTAGATAGAGCTTAAAATGCATGAAGCTTATTATTACTGCTTACCTTAGCAGTAATGGCCTCCACAAGTAATAACTAAGTGACAGACTTCATGGCCTGAAGACTTTGATAGTTTTATTCTTCACTGAATATAGAAAATACTGGTTTTAAATTGGTTCTGTCCTCCTTTGCTTATGAAATCCAGAGTACAAGATTAATAATGTCTTCCTACCCTGTTGTGCTGATTAGACCGGATACTAATGAGTGCTTTTAGGATTATTAGGTCACTTAAGGATGTTGGATGATACTTTATTTTTTTAGAACTTAAATGTATCAATCAAATAGAAATGAAGAAAATATTTCTAGAATACCATTTCTCTCAAACATTCCAAGATTTTCTTGGAGGAAAGTCACATATTAGAAACCCCATTCTAAAGAAGGAGAGGATACATAAGATAAAAAAGTAGGAAGTTCAGCTGAGTAGGTAGAAAGATGCAGTCCAAAATCTGTTTGAAGTCAGTTATAGATCTACACCTGATATTAAACAGTTGAAGATAGAAGAATTGAAACATACCTTAAATCTGAAGAACTTCTTTTTT
>VWZG01011005.1:149642-175173 GCA_013396735.1 Grallaria varia | reverse complement strand
TTTTTTTTTTTTTTTTTAATCCCACTGTTAGTTTTATTGAAATTAAGAGATTAACTCTGGTCAAAGACGTATTTCACTTTGCACCATCATTTCTCTTTCTATCAAGTTGCTTCATTAATCTCTCACTGATGTGGGTTTTCACAGCTTTAACTTATTTCAAGTCTCACTTTGGTAACTCTTTGTAGCTATAGCTACAAAGTTAGGTAGTTTATAAACTAAGAATGTTATCCGGGTTCATATAGCTCCTGCTCACTTAGTTTATTTTTTTGTCCTTATTTGCTTTGAGTTATTTTCTAATTCAGAAAGATTGATACTATATTTTTTCATTCTAATCAAATGTGGGTTTTCTATTTTAAATGTCTTTTGGACTGCAATCCTCTGAAAAAAAAAAAAAAAAGAAAGAAAAGAAAAAGACTTATTCACTTCAAAGCTCTGGTTGACTGGAGGTCTTGAGGTCTTGCCAAAGTGAGAGAGTGAACATTTTAGAAAAGGGAAGGCAGGAGGTAAAGAACTGCTATAAATTCTTCAAAGTGAGAAAGATTACCAGATAGTTTCCACTTAGTTTAACACTGGGCACCCTTGACTGTTATTTTAATTAATGCCCTAGGTGACAGTATAGCAGATATATAAGTGGTAGGATTTAGACTGTTGTAAAAAATTCAGTAATGAAAGAGAAAATCAGGCTGCACAAATCATAGTGATAGAAAACCACACGCAATAGTAGATGGTCATGCATGCCTCCTCAAAAGTGTGCACAAAGTACATTTAAATTCTAAAATGCAGAAAAAGTGTTGTAGGTGGGCATTCTTAGTCTAACCAACTATGCACTACACTAACAATAAAAGACCCCAGACAATGCAACATACCAGCTTCAAGGCAGTCAGTTATTGTTTGATATTGTATCAGTGTGTAACACCTTAAGATAGAATTCTCCAATTTAGTCATAAGCCATAGTTTTGACACAGAGTTACTAATAAAACCGTCTTTTCACCATGATATGAAGAGCAGTCTATATGACCATTAGAGCTTATGAACTTAAAATTTAATACTTGTACGGGTTCATGAATAATGGCACCAATTAAAGATTTTGAAAACTACTTTATCCCTCAGAACTTACCCCTACGAGATATTACAGGAATTTGTAAATTTTCCAACAGGCTCTATTGGAATCCTTGGTTTGCTGACAAATTATGGATTTTATATTATATACATGACGCTTTCTTTGGTACAGGCAAGTACATCTTGAAAGTTTCCACCTGAAGCTCAGTTTTGACAGTAGACACTGTGCAAACCATGACTCAAGAGTTACACAGATGTACTGCCCCACATACACCCCTGTGCCCATCATAATGTTGGCAGGAAACGGTTGGGTCAGTGACTCATCAAATTATAATAAAATTAATTTGTACTTAGAACAGACCTGTAGGCACCTACACTTTGAAAAGACCAACCCTTTCAATAACGTATTTTACATACCTAAATTAGAGATCTGAGTTTTATTACAGCACTCCTAGCTTCAGAGCAATGTTCCCTGAGAAGCTGATGAGAGTTCAAAGGTAAGGTTAAGGATATACTGGGTGCTAAATTGATGCCATAAGCTTCAGAGAATTTACCAGCTACTAAATACATGCAATTTTAATCCAATAGCACATACATAAGAGGTATCCAAACTAGCATTTTTATAACATGTATTAATAATAAACTTCACAAATTATTGAAAAATATTTAGGAATTTACATTTACTTTACATGAAAAGTCATCACCATTAGTGACATTTATATACCTATATGAGTATCTTTAGTACCTGTAAGTGATATGTTTGTGCTGCCATTTCTGTCCTGTTAACGCGTAGCGTTTCCGACGAATATTAAATTTGGAGTTACCTCTTGTTTGGTCAGGCACACCACATCGAGGCTTCTTCATCCAGCTGCAAGAAACATAAATATATAACATATAAACTATTTTTTTTTTAAATTCAAGACATTGACACTGCTAACTTTATTATACTATCAAGTTATTCAATCTTACTCTCTTTCCACAAAATGAAAAGTATCTCATTGCAACTGTAAGTTCCTAGTGGAAATATTTAAGTCACAACTTCTGCTTAACAATATTTAATACTAAAAATATTATTACGATGAGCATTAATATCAAATTCTTAAAATCAAGCTGAAAAGGCCTAAATCACAAATAACAAAAATGACCATTGCAGCAGCACCAGACTTTTCACAGAAGTGCCGTATTTTTACAGTGATCTTCACTATTTCAATGTTTTACAACATTTCAAAAAATTTAAACTTGCCAGCACTCAAAATATGTCATAATTAAGATGGTATCTAATTCAAAAGAATAAGTTGAACAACAGTATCATTGAACTGTTTCTCACTATAGTGTAAGGCACTATTTAGTTTAAACAAAATTCAGACGAAGTTATTATTTTATATGAGCTGATAGATGCAGAGCAATTTACCATCAGGAGGAGAGTAAGACTGAGTTAATTCACTGCATAAGTAAAAGACAAATCTTCTCTGTTACTTTTCCAGTTCATTGGACTATATTTCTATCATGCCAAATAATTACTTACGTAAAAGCTACAGTTTTCCAATTTCATTTACCAAAAGAGTAGTCATATCCTATATTCAGGCTTGCATGAATAGATTTCTGACCATTAAACCAGCATTGTTTCATATATAAAAGTACACACAGCAGCTGTATATATGCATGACTGGATGACAGAAAAGTAATTTGAAATGTCATCTCAGAATGCAGATTCTTTTAAAACATGCACAGGTAATAAAAAACTCAGAAACACCAGGCAGTCAACCATCCTTAATCTCTTCCAGTAGATATTCTTGGTTCAACACATGCAAAATGAAGAAATCATCTTATTTTAACCAAAAGGAAAATAGAATATTTGCAGTACAAAGGAGATGAGAGAGAGTATAAAAATATATACAATGCAATGAATCATAGAATCACAGAATGGTTTGGGTTGGAAGGAACCTTAAAGCTAATCTAATCCCTCTGCCATGTGGAGGGGCACTTTCCACTAGACTAGGTTGCTCGAAGCTTCATCTAACTTGGCCTTGAAAACTTACATGGACACGGCATTCACAACTTCTCTGGGCAACTTGTTGCAGTGCCTCACCGTGCTCACAGTAAAGAATTTCTTCCTTGTATATAATCGAAATCTACGCTCTTTCAGGTTAAAACCATTCCCCCCCATTCTGTCACTACATGCCCTTGTAAAATAAAATTATTGCATTGTAAATTTTATACCTACTAATACAAGACCGACCATATTGCATACTGAATGTATTTTTAGAGATGAGCTAATCCAGTCAAAATCAGCCTCCCTTCTTTTCATAAATGCATATGAGAGGTTTAAAAGTACAGTTAGACTTGTAACACTTCACATATGCTCTAGCTCTGGATATATAGCAAGTTATTTTTCAAATACACAAATAGATGTCAAGCTCACCAGCCTGTGGGAAAGTCCAAAATTTTATTGATAGTACCACAATGGCACTGCACCCCACTTGCACTGATAAGGACTATAGAAGTGCCTGTAAAAACTCTGATGGGTGACAAATCCATTGAGTAGTACAGGTGTGGAAACCAGAACTCATTAATTTGACTGCCTAAACTGAAGACAGAGGGTTCATAGTTACCTGTTTCGAATGACAAACATTGAAAAATTTGCTCTAATTTCTGGTCCGAATAGTTATGCATGGCACATAAAGCAGCTGATTATTATTTATATTTGCAAGAAGGACAATCTTCTTTCCCTAGCGCCTGCAAAGACTCTACTGCAAATACCTGTAAACCTTTACCTCCCAATATTTGTTGAAACACCCTGCAACTTTACTTCAAGTTCATCTGGTTTTTCAAATGAAGTAACAGTTCAGCAAAGTAGACATTAAGGGGTTTTGGGATGATATGCTACTGAAAATTTTAATCTGCTCTAATAGCGAAAGAAAATGAAGGAAAGAAGTAGACCTCAGTTACAGACCAAAGGGCAGATATGTTCTTCTCAGTAAAATTATATATTTACACTTCAGCAAATGAGATTAAAATTGGCTCAGACCTTCAAAAACTTTCAGACACATTGTCAGTAATACTTTTTCACAGTGCATGTTAGATCAGTATGCAGCATTTTAATAGCAGGGTATATATAAATAATGCTGTTGAAATTGCACACACACACACACACATTGCAAAAAAGACATAAATGTAACAAAAGATAAGTGTTCTCACCTTAAGGTGATATCACTACATCAAGAGCAAGAGGCAAGGAATAAAGCAAAATCAAACAACTATTATATTTCATTAGAGACACTGTACAATGATATTGTATATAATATGCAATATATCGCTTACAGTTGTATCATTTCAAGGGCAATGACTTTGAAACAATTAAACTAGGCCTCCACCCCCAAAAAAGTTTACAATATTTAGTTTAACTGAGGGAGACCTATTTTAATAATAGGGTTTTCTCACTGGCAAGATAGGGGCAGATATGAGTAAATATTCCAAGTTGTGATTTTAAAAATTAATCTTCAAAGCTGTTATTGAAATAATCTCTCCAGTATGTCAAAAAGATTCGATAATCTTATAGAAAATAAAGTTAACAAAAAATTTTTTACACTTAAGAATTAATACTGAAAATCAAGAACAATAGGTAACATGGACTCAAAAGCCAACATTGTATTATCTTACTAGAACTACCAAGAACCCATTTTAACGAAACAAACATAGCCCAAAATAACATGTTATGAAATTCAAAGTCACAATTTGTTCTTGCACTGATTTTGAAGTAGTGTGTACTTATTAAGAACATTATACTTGTATCCTTATTGGTTTGGACAGGCAGAGGATGTTCCAAGTAGTCATGATGTCTGGCCCACTAATATTCTTACTGTTTTCACATGAGGTCTGGGACTGCGGTTCACACAATATAAATCCAAACATAAATCAAATGGAAGTCATTGCACAAGTGGTTCACTATCTTGTAGGAAATTATCTTTATGTAAAATTTAAGGAGAGATGCATTTTGCTGCTGAAGAGTTAGACCATCACCAAATCTATCACCTAGATCTTAACTAAGTTCAGCAGTTAGAATTTTAAACAAACAATTTCATGGCTGATATTGGAGTTCAATATTTCCTAGAACAGAAATGAGGCAAAATGTTAACAACTTCAGACATAAATTTTCCTTTTATTTTTTTAATAGGTTAAAATATTTTTTAAACAGCAATTGTTCTCGCCCTTGCTGGGAGGAAGACTGCTGTCAGTAGCAATCACTAAGGCTCATGACATTCGGCACACAGTGCATAATATGGACTTCCATCAGTAGGAAGTGGCAAATAAAACATTGATTTCTACTTTCTTTTAAATACAGTTTCTTCTAACATAATATGATAGAGATCTTCCATATTCTTGATTGCTTGTTGGAGTTTAACTAATTTTTTTTAATTTTTTAAAATGTTTTTGAAATGTTTTCAAATGTGTTTCATTTTAAAAAGGTGTATACAGGTAATGCCTTTGCCTCTCTTTCATCCATTTGTTTTTGAACTTGTAGAGAACTTTTATGCAGCAGCCCCTCAGAATTAATATTTTATCAGTACTCAGTAAAGAGGTTTAATTGTGACTCATGTTCTCTATCTATACACTATGTCACATCAAACTCCTCTCTTAGCTCCATTAGTTTGAATCGTGAGGAGCTATATATGTCAGGAAAATGTAAATGTTTTAGACTCACAGCAAATCTAGAAAGATTAAAAGAAAAATATGCAGCAAAACTGTGATGCTTTGAGTAGAGCGAGACATGAAATCAAACTTCTACCTCAAGCCAGTTGCCTAGCCATATTTAGTTCTTTGTGGTTACGAGGAAAAATCACTTTCTGTCACACTTTTCTTAAGTCTTTAGGAATCAAAACATTAAAAAGCCTACCTTTGGTTAAATGCTCCACCTCATTTATACCTAATCAAAATTTCTGCTTAGGTGGTTTTGTTGCTGTTGGGTTTTTGGGGTTATTTTGGGCAGAGTGATAGCAAAAAATAGGAAAATAAAAGGGAGACTTTAACCTGACTTACTGCAACTTAACTTAGTGGCTGGAAAAACTATAGACATTTATTTAAGAAAACTACTGAATTATACCCTTAAACTTCTAGTGAGGAGAGATAGGTATGTTTTCTAAACCTCTTTTATTTTTTATTTTTTTTTTAACTACTGTAGCCTGCTATTACAGGACTTTACTTACACTTGCTAATAGTAAACAGAGATGTAAGATATTGTATTTCAGCCCTGTTACTGATGATGATTTCTCTTCAAGGCTCTTCACTGGATATTTACTGAGGGTACAGAACTTATGTATGTTTTTGTACAAAAACATTTACTAAGAAAATAAACCACTGGATCAATTTCAATAGCTGAGAATTTACTATGTGACTGATAGTTAATATATAAACAGCACACAGCGTACATAAATATCTGAAGTATGAATTTTGAAGCAAACATGGTTAGAAGCTCTAAGTACTAAAATAAGCATACTTGCCCTTTATTTATAAAGAGTGACATTAGAATAAAATGAATTCTTTGTTATTATTGCACAGATTGAGTCACCATCCTATAAACAACAATTCTATCTGTATACCAAGAAGTTAGAAATGTACCCCTTTAAACTGCAAACCAAGTTTTGGAAATAAACATGCATAGCAGCTTTAAGAAAAGACAACAACTCTTTTTTCTGCTTAGTAAGTATGGTTCAGGGACATGGAGGATATGGAAGACCGGGATAGCAACAGTGACTCCAGTTTCAGAAGTGTCATTTTTCCATGAATCAATGACTTTGGTAACATATAAATGAACCACAGAAAATACTGTGACACTACATACAAAATGAGACAGTATTATCATGGTCATGGTCCTTATATTCAGAATGTCCCTCATGTTTTTATGCCATTATGAGGGTATCTTTTTCTACCACTCACTCTTCTTTATCCCCAGAAATAAGTACACATCATGCTTTTCAAGACACTTGAGAAAAAAAAATTAAAAATATAGTAAAAATAAGTGAATGCAGAGTTGTAGAGAGAAGATGAATACTGTCCATATTTATGCATATCAAAATACTCACTGAGGGATTATCTTTTTGCAGGGCAGCAAAATCCCTCCAGCAGACTTCTGATGATGATGACACAGGACATTATTTCTTTGTTAATATCCCCAAAGTTGATACCTATCAAGTTACTACTAGAACTTCTTTTAATTGTTTGTCCTTCTGAAGACAAAGAGGCCCATTGTAATCTCTTCTCGAGATGTTTAAGAGAAGGAGGCAAATCCTCATGCACAAGATGAGAACATATTTTTTAAATGAGGTTCTTGCTGTACTCTATATTTCCTAATGCCAGCATTGTTAGTGATTATGACACATTAAGTCCAGAGAAACAAGTGGTAAACTCTCATATTTCTGGCCAAAAGAGTATATATACTTTCTGTGCAGATGAAAGAGAAAATTATTTCAAACATTTACAAAATAACGCCATAAATGAACAATTGAAAAAACATTTACACTGTGTTATATAGTCATAACTCCCAAGAACATTCAGTGATGTGAACTAATGGTATCTCAAAGCTACAGTATAGTCTAAAATTGGGTTTCTTTGGTTTTATTTGTTTGTTTTGGGGTTTTTTTCTCTCAAGTGTGACAAGTCTTTAACAATAAGTTCTGCTCCTAAGTTGACTCAGGTTAATGCAACTCCAAACATGCAGCATTCATCCAGCATGAGTTACATGTACCTAAGAATCGTAATGCATTAATATATTCTGTGTAGAAGAAAATCATACATCAACAGGTCTGGAAGACTCCATAGCTACCGGTTTATAAAATAATGTTTTGGACTGCTTCATAGATGGATTTCTTCATCTCTTACATAGCAAAAGAAGTGAAGAAAACCTTGTTGGTCAAAAAGCTTAATTAGCAAAGATAAACCACTTCCATTTGAAATTAAAGTTTTGGCTTGGCTTGGGTTTTTTTAATTCTCTGCTGATACTCTAAACTAAGAGATTGTCTCCACTTTTCCCTAGGTTACTGCTTAGTGTTGTGAACAGATTATTTTACTTTTAGTGAAATGCATTGTCTCTTACAAAGCTGCTGCTAATGTGTCTTTAAAAGGATACTACTGACCGGCAGAGCACCACCCTCCCCTCAAAGATCAGGCACTGAAGCTGTATGGAGAGCCCAGTCTCTTCATCCTGCAGACTGGACCACAAATATACCTTTGAGTATGGCTCTCTCAAAGGTGTTTACTGCTGTTGCACTGCATGTTCTAAGGTCCTTTAAATTCCTGAACTGAAGGATGTGTGATCAACTCACCTCCCCTTAGGGCGGCCACAGACTCTGCTTTGCATTATTGCTTTTCAATGCAATAGTATATGTGTCAGTGGAATAAAATGATTTTTCCAATGCTGTCAGCATTTTGTGTAGCCTTTTCTCTAAACTCTAAATGATAGAAAAATCATTAATGTCAGCTACTTTACCGTAAAAGAATAACAAAAGATGACACATCTGGATGGGAGAGGTGAATAGGAATTGAGAGAGGACTTTTTCCTCCCCAAATAAGCATTTTAGAGTAGTAGATATATATTTCAATAAAGTAAATGTTGGATATGTAGTGACAGCACTATTTAGTTATTACTTGGTTTTCAAGCAAAGTAACTTTTTCTAAAGTCACAAGACAATCTTTATCGTAATTTAACCGAAATGACTCCAACAAGCACTTCAAATCACAGAATAGTTTAGGTTGGAAAAGACCTCTAAGATACTTGATTCTAACCATTAGCAAGCCAAATTCACCATGAAACCATGTCCCGAAGTACCACATTTAGATTTCCCTGGGCAGCCTGTTCCAATGTTTGACAACCCTTCTAGTGAAGAAATTTTTCCTAATATCCAATCAAAAACTCTCCTGGTGCAACTTAAGGTCATTTCTTTTCATCCTGTCACTTGCTGACTGGGAGAAGAGACTGACCCCCCACCTCACTACAGCCTCCCTCCAGGTAGTTGCAGAGAGTGATGAGGTCTCCCATGAGACTCCTTTTTTTTCCAAGTTAAACAACCCCAATTCTAACAGCCATTCCACATAAAACCTGTGCTGCAGACCCTTCCCCAGCTTTTGTTGCCCTTCCAGCAACTCAGTATCTTTCTTCCAGTTAAGGGCCATAGGATCTGAGGTGCGACCTCACCAGTGCAAAGTACAGAGGGACAATAATTGCTCTAGTCCTGCTGTTTTAAAACCAGATACATTTTCTTAATTGTGTACTAAAGTTCTTTTTTTTGTTTTTTACTTTCCTGATGCATTTTTAAATTTAGCATACTATAGAATTTTTGAAAGTATCCTCTAATACCTATCTTTCACAAAGTTTCTCTGTGTCCATTCTGTCACTAAAATCAGACACTTCCAGCCAGACACAACTTCAGAATTGCAAAGTGCATGCAAAACTAATTCAATTTTACTCCTTGTTAAAATGATCACACCTGGTCTTTTGTTACTGGAAACCACTAAACCAATGGGACAGTGGAGTCTGCCAATTTTTTTTTTTTTTTCAAAGAGAATAAAGAAATTTACACTACAGATTTTCTAGTAAGAGAAGATGACTTCAGTTGTGAAATATTTCATGAATTCTTCCCAGCTTTGAATAGGTTTCTCCAGTTGCACATTGATAACCTTTTGGCCCTTTCTTTAAGCAACCTGTAACATCTGGTTTACAATCATGTGCCCAAAGTCAGACAGCAGTTAGGCAAGTGACTGTAAAATACAAAAAAGTGCTACTGTAAAATACAGAAGATGAAGAAAATAAAAAGCCAAGGAGAGAGAAACAACTACTCATCTGAAGCTGCAACACTATTTGGACACCCCGGTTACAGTGCTACAGGTGCTATAAAGGTTACCCAGTTCTATTTTACCCTGCTTGAAACAGAAAAGTCAAGAGCAGTTCAGTACTGGTTACTTACTCAATTGTGTTCCTGTCCACTTTTCCTGTCATATTAATGCCATAGAACTGCTGCATGGCAGCTATAGCTGATTGCATGGTTTCTGCAGAGCGCAACACCGACATTCGGGGGTCAGTTGGTGGAAGGTAGCCATACTTTTGTAACCATACCTGCAATGACAAGTGCAGTGGCTATTAAATAGAAATTAGAGGTAAATAAAATGCTCCCTAGTAATTAGCTTTATACCATATATAATAAAGCTTCTAATTCACAAAGTATAAGTCCTGTTACTTTGGGTGTTTGGGTTTTTTTATTTGAAGATAAGAAATTCTTTGGGGCTTTTATGTCATCTTCTTTATTAAAGATTCCATTGTTTTAAGTCTTACAGTGCTTTCTACCTAGGAGCCAGCTCTCTTTATTATCTGAAATTGTCTGCTTCAATTTTTTATTTATTTATTTATTTGAAGTTACAACTTAAGCACCTAACCTTTGCTCTAGGCACCAGGAAATGTTTTAAACAGACAAAATATCAATCTACAATATATGTCACATAAATTGACTGCCCACAGGGCACATAATAATGTTCATCATCAGCAATAATAAATCCACAACGGTCCTCACACAGTTACACTATACTGTTATTGTCTCTCAAAGAATGTGAAATAGAGGGTAGGGACACATTCAGCTTTCTGAAAAGAATATCAAAATAACACACTTATAGGCAAAGCAGGTGTCCAGGAGATACTGAAGTAGAAGAGTCTGTCCCCACTTAGAGGAAGCTTCCTGATAAGAGGAACTACCTTTTAAAATCAAGATGGATTTAATGCCAACTGTTTATGCTCTTAATTGTGTAGAAGTATGAGTGAGAAAGCAGGGTCCAGATAACTGAGAGTTTTATGGATTAAAGTCATAATCTTAAGAATACTCAGAAAAACCCTGTGAAACATGCTATCTTCTTGAGGAAATGTTTCATAAACAAGTAGCTGCAGTTATCATAATGTTTCTAAGCATTCTCAAAATTTACCCTATACAAAGCACAGTATAAGACTTTTGAGGCAATGAGAACACTGATACATCTTGAAAAACATCTTTCCTTCTCATCTAAGGGCTGGAACTACTCACCAGAATGCAAGGTACATAAATTGCCAGTCTACAAGAATCCATTAAAATGTATTGCTGCAATTTCACTCTCCTTGGTAACAAAGTACTTGTGACCCTATAAATATGATCTTCTGGTATTTAAAAATAAATAAATAATTAAAAAAAAAAAAAGATTCAGCCACCTCTATCAAACATATCACATCACGGTACACAGATTCTGAATAACTGCATTAATGAATTCTATCCACCCACTATACCCTTACGGTGTATGGTAGGCTCTCTCTGCCTCATACAACACTTCTGGGGTTTTTATCTGTTTGTATATACGCTGTTTATACACAGCTGTTTATACACAACAAAACTGTGTTGCTATTTTCAGCTTTATCTTGCAAAGTCCACCCCATTCAGTTCTGTAGCAGGTTAATCCTGGTGGTGGTGCACTCCCCTTTTACAAACACAGGGAAGACGATCTAGATGAACTAACCCATTATTAAGGTTCACTTCACTAGTACTGATTGTGTATTACAGATGAACATTGAATCAGTGTAAACAAAAGATCAAACTGGCATTAGAAATAGGAGAAATCTTCAAATTAAGAGTTCAGATATTCCTAATATAAACAAGTTTATCTTCCCATAGTGTGGTTGACAAACAACCTCAGCAGTTTTTCTGAGCTCCACACAACAGGAAGAGACAACAGGACAGGGAGGTACAGACAGGATTAAGATCCAGACTAAACTCTTTCAGCTTCACACTAACTCTACATACAGGAACAGTTCAGAATAAGAACAAAAATTCGTTTGAAACATAGGAAAATGCTCTTATTTCTAATATAAATTAATTGCTACAATCAGTACCTGCATCCAATTTATATATATTCAAGCATTCTTGCACTTTTCTGCTTCAAGAGAGAACTTGTGTACACTGTGTGCAAGATTTGGGTCATCACAGAAATAATTTAATGTGTCACTATGCACAGGTCCCTCCTTCCATTATTGGAAGAGAGCTCTGAAACACCAGAGAGAGCCTGAACGTGGGCAAGAGCAATGCAGTATGTGGAAACAAGACCATGGAAGTAAGAAATAAATAAGTTTTATACAGAGTAGGTTGATTTCAGTGTAGTGTGTAGAGTCCTTTTGAATTAATATTTACAGTGAGTACATTTAAGCATGGGGTTATTTTAATATTCACCTTCTCAAGTCAGTGATATTAAAGGACATGATCAGTCAGGGAAGAAAAACAATTCTGAGTATCATGTCATTGTTACCTAAAAGTATGCTACCTTCTTGTCACCTTCTCAGAATGAATTTGGTCTTCAAACACAGAGCAGATATTTTCATGAATCATTCAGGTGCTAAGGGCAGACAAAGTTGCTTGGTAGGTTTGTGAGGTCACCTACTACGGAAAACCATCCTCACTATGGTATAACTGAAGGAGTGCGAGGTATGGGTTTACAAATAAGCATATTTTCCAGAAGCTAAACCTTCAGGTATCAGAATTAGAAAAGCTGTAAAGACAGAGACAGAAAAAATATCTTGGGGACTACTGCTTATGTGAGAAGTGGAGCAGGGAGAACAACCTGGAATCTAACAGAGTGCCACTGCAGAGACACTGCAGAAAAGGAAAAGAGAGATGGCTCAGAAACAGCAGGAGAGGACACTATTGCCTTTCCCTGTCTAAAAAGACACACACAGAAGTTAAATACAGGATGCCTGAGAGCCATCCCCTATCACTGAACAAAGGACGTGGACCACCTGGGTCTTCCCTCAGCCTTCAAAATAGCAACTAGCAGACACAGCCATCATACTGGAAAGTCAGATGACACTCTCAAAGCAAGTTCTTTTTTTTTGAAAATTCAGACAAATTGACCTCTAGTCTGGCGAATGCTTGAGAGCTAGTAACATTTAGTGTTACAAAATTCTGTGCTCTGTCCTTATGTGAAAGTGTCATGAAAAAAGATGGCAAATCTGGTCCTGCAGCTTTCTGTCAACATATTTTGAAGGACCTTGACTCAGACTGCCATATATCTGAAATATGCACCTCAGAATCTATTATGCATAGTCCAAATGCTGGGAACTATAGAGGAGAAGCTTAACTTTAAGTCCAAAATATATAAGTGACTAAAACAACAAAGAGGAAAAGAAACAGGATGAGGAAGACACAACATGAGAATGAAAGAAAACACTTGCCTCAACATCTTCTATTTTTCAAGTAACCTATCAAAGAAATTATATTCATAAGAATTTCCCCCTCTCCTCTACTGAAATTAGACATGTGTCTGCCTTAATGCACTTCAGCACTGACAATGCCATCTTGGCGAGACTCATCCTGAGGAAATCATCGATCTTGGAACAAAGAAATAGTGAAGTATATTCATCTAACATGTCATGTCTGGGATATCAACCAAGACTCTTTGCACAGACTTCAAAATCAGTGATATTGTTTCATTCCTTTATACAGTTTAAGAAGATAAAATACTGCTACTTCAAGTGAAGTTTTTGGGCGGGACTTTATTGTCCGGCAGCAAAATGAAAGCCATAGTACCTCTCACATAACCACAGAAAAACAGCTGGAAGACAACAGGTTCCACAACTTCCCTCTCTATTACAGTGCTTTAGTATCCTACTGCTGTAAAGTTTGCTTTAGAGTTGAATCTTTCTTACTAAAATTTAAGAATGTAACTTTTCATTTTACCTGCTAACGGCAAAGGGAACCAATTATTCCTTTCCCCTCTACAGCAGCCTTTTATGTGTTTGAACTTTCTGATGTGAGTCACTCTTTCTAATATTTTTAAAACAAAAAAACCTGCTTTGTTTATTCATATTTCATTAATCGCATTAACCTCCAGAAAACTTAAAGTTTAAATCTGTCTTTACTAAACATCTACTTGCTCTAGATTTCCATGATAGTTCCCATTGTTGGCCTATTAACAAACACTGGAGTTTAGCTGAAATGTTGGGAGTAATTCAGAAGAACATGGACACTCAAGCATTTCATTTTGGAAAGAAAAACAAAAAACCCAGAAATCAAGTCACCTAAAAATATTTTTACTCACTACCTGAGTTTCAAGGCTTAGATCCTATTTAACTGTACTTTTTAAAATTTTAAACCCATGGTTTGGATGTTTTTCCCAACTGAAAAATTTCTTCATCATAATCCTACCTTCTGTTTTCATAATTGTAAAGAAAATGATAAACAGAATCAATTAATGAATGAGATGCTAGGAGTTTGTTGAAGACCTGCCATTTCTGCAGAAGGCCATGGAACCTATAAATGCTCAGCACATGAGCTGTATCATCTTCCAGATTTTGGATGTCATTGACTAGACGTCTAAGGTTTGGGGTTTTTTCTGCCATGATGAAAAGATCTTTTCATTTGAGTTTGCAACTGCTGCTCATGCAATGTTGTAAGGATCATCTGGCTATGGAATAGATAGCACTTTGTCACATGATCTTATTTTTTTCTAAGGATAAAGAATGGTCTAATTCAAAGTGCATTAAACACATCAATGGATTTTAATAATTCAGACCTTTGCTAGTTTAAGAAGAAAGAGTGGTCTTAAAAACAGTATGTTGACACCAAACCAAGAACAAAGAAAACTCATATATCTTCATTAAAGATTAAACAAGAATATTATTAAGATAATCAGAGTTTCTCTTCCTTCAGAGAGATTACTGATTTCTAAGACCGAAGAAAACTTCGCAACAAATTATTTATGTTCCTGAATGACAGTACATAGTATAAGTTACAGTACAATTATGTTCTATGAACACGAAGGCTTAGTAAGTCAGCCTAATAAAGCACAGATCATAACAATTTCATAAACACCTTCAGTAGTGCACCTGCATATCATTATTATTCATGTATTCTTGTTCCTTTTTTAGATTTTATCTGCAAACAAAATTCCTATCTACACTGAGTGAAACTGTGAGATTTCATAATTTCAAAATATTTTGACTTCTGTTTTTTTTAAAGCACTTCCACAAAAGACGCTATAAAGGAAATGATTTAAAATGTCTGAGTAATTCAGGAGAACTATATTTTGAAAAAGCATACATTTAGGAATCTAACTTACACTGATCACTACAGGATTTAGCAGTTCAAGTGCTGATGTAATTTTGAAAAGCAATTGAAGGCTGTAATTAAGCTAAGGATAAATAAGCTAGCCCTAGAATTAGTATCCCTATGACCAAGTCATTTCTTCATTTAGGTCAAATAATCATGGCTAATGGTGTGTTTTAATTACAGACCTAACTACTGCAGCTAATGCCGACTTTTCTGTGACATGATAGCCAGACACCCAGAAATAAAAGAGGTGATTACACAGAGCATTATAGGAATCTTCTGATGTTTTTTCTCCCTCATGTCTCTAATGTCACCTGTTCATCATCAGTGATGTTTTCTCTTTTTAACAGAAGACACTGATGTAAATTTACTTGGGAGGTATATGGTGTATGATATCTAGCAAGAAAAAAATATTTTCAAAAGGAGAACATAAAAAGAACATATAGTCCAGGAGAGTCTAATCTTGTTTATCAGTAATATGTACAGGATGAGAATAAGAATTATGATAATAAAATAAATTCTTAATGGTTATGATTGGTTTTGTACCTATGGTTATAAGTTGATATAACTAATCCTTAACAGCCAAAAATCAGCCTGCCTGTTTAGAGTACGTTGAAGCTCACAGGCAAATCAATTTCTTGGAAATTGTATAGCAGGGTGTAAAAGATCTTAAATAGAAGGAAGCATTTTCAGAACAAGCAATTCTTTTTTATCACTATGAACATGTCATAAAATCAAAACACCAACTTGCAAAATTTAGTTCTCTGATGACCTAAACCAAAAAGTGATCACTTCTTTTCTTGTGAATTTTTGTGACAATCCCTCAAAAACCAATTTATGGCATAGTTTTAGACACATTAATAATGGTAATCTTTACTGTGGATTACAGAATTTGCAATAGGGACTTAATAATTCAGAAATCCTGTGGGATGTCTAGGTTGCAGACTCCACTATAGTAAATATTGAGATGTAGTACTAGAAATAGCAGAATCGACCCCACAGTGGGCCAAAGATGATAAATTAGGCTTCCTTGAGTTCAGTGTTGCTGAAGCTAGTTAGCCCTAATTAATTGAGGCATCTCCACTATTCTATTATGTATGTGATCACAGGTTTTTTGGGTTTTTTTCTGAGTTCTAGCTACAAAAGGGAAGTAAAACTGAACAATTGTGTTATATTTGACTCCAACAGCACAAAACCAGATTTACCAACATGTGATCTTGCATGGCAGCAGAGAGGTAGCAGTCTGGAATTTTCCCACTCATGTGTATGGTGACTGAGAGGTAACTCAAGAATGAAGACTGCCACCCAAGGCCAGAAGCTCTGCTTTGTTACTGACTTGAACAAAACTTGGAGTCCAAGGAGTGGCGGAAGTAAAAGAACAAAATGTATTCAAAATTATGTGCTGAATTCTTCTCATTTGTAATTCAAGATTAGTTTAAATAGTCTAAATAATTTTCTTTACTGCCACACACTCACTCATGGAAAAACCAATGTAGCTTGAAAGTTCCAGAAGTGGGAGGTGTAAAAGCTGCTGGGAGCATCAGGCCAGAGCCATTGCAGATCCCAGGCAGATGGGAATCTACCAGAAAGCAGCAGATGTGGGATCTGCATATAGCACTCTCCTTGAACGACTGAAATATGGTTGGAACAGGGATTAGATACTATCCAGCTCCAAATGCAACAGCTGCATTGTTCATTCACTACTTCCACTGTCTGTATGGGGAGTGCGTTAGGTGGTATAACAACTATGATACAAATTCTTGGCCTGGAAAGAAACTTTGTCCCTTGACCATTCCCTGTAACAGTGTGCACATTTAAAACTGACTGCAGAACACGGACCTTACTTATTAGTTGCTCAGGGAAATTTTCTTCAATCACTAATAGAAACCTCTGGCAAAGTCTGACATAAAGCCAGCAGTAGAAAAACTTCCACAAATAAAATTAACAGTTTTAGTAGATGTAAACACTCAAACACACAGCTCTTTGTAAGGACACTGTCTTTACATCTCACTAGAATTTCTATAGCTCCTAAAAAATATTAAGTGCTCTGCAGTAATAAGAACACACTGTTGAATAGTCTGGCTAGATATGTCATGACCGGTTCCACAAAAAAAAAGAATAAAAAAGAAATTTCTAGGGCCACAAGTATGAGCAGGAGACTGGAGCATCACCCTTATGAAGAAAGACTGAGTGACATGGGATTCTTCAGCCTACGGAAGAGAAGGCTCCAGAGTGATCTTATCTATGTGTACAAATATCTGAAGGAAGGGAGTGGAGAAGATGCAGTCAGGTTCTTTTCAGCAGTGCCCCATAACATGATCCCAGCATGGGTACAAATTGAAACACAGGAGGTTCTTTCTCAGCCTAAGAAAACACTTTTTCACTGCGAGGATGGTCAAACACTGGCACAGGTTGCCAAGCGATACTATGGAGCCTCCATTCTTGAAGATACTCAAAAGCCATTTGGGAAGGGTTTTGGACAGGACTCTTTTTCTACAATACCTATTCAATAACACATTTGGCTTATGAATTTCGAATTAAGGAAGAATATGTGTGCAATTTTGAAACTCTTTGCCTGATAGCTACGCAATCTGGCTTCTGGTATATGTTTTGATTTAAACCTTTTACTCTTTTTGCCTCTTGCTCTTCCTCTCTGTGTATCTTCTGAGAGGTTACTTACGTGGTCCTACCTGGAACATTCTTGATTTTTTCTAGGTATACATTTTTCCCTGTCTTTTATGATTTTCTATGGCTAATTATGTAGCCCTGGAGTTCATTCAGATGCCTGGATCACAGGAAACCACTGGCCAGACCAAGGTGATGTGCATATAACAAAAACAATTACGAGACTGGAGTCAGAACAAGTCTGGTGGAGCCGAAGGCCCATGATATGTTCCTTGGAAAATGATCCAGCTAGTTTGGTAGCAAAAATAATAATGAGTGATGCCTCCCACCTTTCCTCATTACAGCATTGTAAGAATCCAGACAAGGCTTTGAATGTATGAATCACTATATAAATGTAACTGTTGTTTAATGATATAGGAAAGAAGGCAAGAAATCCAAGTCAGTCTCTCACCACACTCCAGACGATTCCCCCACCTTGTCATTGCCTTGGTATTAGAATTGTTGACCCCTAAAGCTTTGCAATACCTCACCTGAAAACTGATTATTTTGGTCTAATCTAACTATATATTGATGGAATAATTTTGAAAATGCTTAGGGAAGAGTTGTTTATTTCTACTATTTCTAAAAGCAAGCAGGGAACGGAACATCAGCTAGGGAAACTGAGTTTGTTGCTTAGATCCCACAGCTTAGGACTTTCTTGAACTTTTGTTTCTTCTGGTTTAGATTTCTCTAGAGAAAGGCTTATCTCCCCTCACACACATATTCTAAACAATCAAAGCAATGAAATTAATCATGAATTCATAATGACTGCCTTACTACTTCAATCACCATCCTACAAGCAGCAAAGCCTCCGATTGGTTGGCACTAGCTGAAAATGACCACATATGTTTTTAGGCTCTGAGAATATCATCTCAGGCAATTGTATACTCCAAAAGCAATTTTTCCTCATAGACTGTAAAATCATTAGCAGCAGCTGCAACATCAGGCAAATAGAAACTGTATACTACTGTAACACTAAAGTAAAAAATCTTGCTTATTTGGTATGTCTTTCTTCTACAGAACAATTATAAACTACAAGCTGTCGTATAAAAAAAAAAAACAAAAATAAAACTAGCAATGTATTGACCAAAATACACTTTTTTTTAATGTCCAAATAGGTTGTTTCAAATAATTAAAAAAAAAAGTACTAAAACTTTGTTCTAAGTTTTAGTTCCAATTTACATAGGAAATACATAAATACATAATGTGTCAACAGATGGTGGTGTGCTACTTTAAAAACGCTTGTGGGAAGGCAGTCCATTGTAATAAGATTTAAAGGTCAAGATACCAAGTTCCTTTAGGGAAATGATTTTTCAAACCCTATTTGACACTTGGTATTTGAATCCATTAGATAAAATAACTTTACTATTATAATTTATGTGGCTTTAAGTTTACAACAGTGAAATAGATGAAATGCAGGTTATCACCTAAAGGGAATGTGACTTGGACAAACAATTTTTATTCTCCATATCACTTACATTGAATTTTTCCCATTGTAATAGGGTTTTTTTTTCATTTATAAACATAAGAAATATCATATTTGAATTACAGAAACATAAAGTAAATATCTATGCAAATGTTTCCTGTTTAGATATCATGAATACTCTTATATTATGGGTTAAACTACAATTTCATTAAAGCAAAAGAACAGAAATACAACACAGCGCACCCTTTTTGTTTACTTATACTTCATAGGCTTTTACACCTTTACAGATAAGATTCCAAAAAATCTGATTTATGTTTTCCTGCAGAAATCTGTAGACAGAAGATGAACTTGCATTTTATCAATACATAGAACTGATGTATGATATCAGTTTGTCACTTGCCAGGGAGAGACAAGAAGAGACTGTAATGACCATAAAAGGTAATACTGTGGTTTTCCAAATTACTTTATTTGGTCCACAGAGTAGAATGAAAACAAAACAAAAGTAAATACTACAATACAACGTTTGAAAGTAAAACTTCACAATTTCTTCAAGAAGTCTAATAAATAAAAGAATTAAAATCCCTGAAATGTATGATTTCTTCACAAGGAAGAAAGACAACATTTTAGTTCATCCACTCTCATTGTTTTGCAATGAAGACAATCTATTCAGCTACATAGTGAAACTATCTGATCAGAAGACTTAACAATGAAAAGAAAAAGACAGTACAGAACACAGATTGTCCTCTGTCCTATACTCCTTTAATTTCTGATTTATTGCCCAGTTTTGAAAATGCTGGTCCAGTAGAAGCGTTTTCATGGGATATTGATCTATAATTAATGTTTCCTACTTTGATTTCCATCCCTTCTTCAGAAAATGCCTGTGGGAGATGACTCTGCCACAGGGAGGGCAAGGATCAATCAGAACCTAGCACTTCCATTTATACACGCTTGCTTCTAATGATTCTCTTCAATAATTTATGCAAATTACACCTGTCTTTATTTTCCTTTTGTACTGTGGTTCAAATGAAGCCAGACAGTGCCCTACAACAAAAGAGGTAAAAACAACACTTGCTAAACATTTTTACTTAATTTTTTATTCATCTTCAACAATGATCACATACCTTTCATTAATTCTGTTTTAATATGGATTAAAATAGATGAATGCAGTAGCTTTTTTCCATAGAGGTCAAATATTAAGTAGCAAGAAAAGGTGAATTCATTACCAAAATTAATGACATATGACTCCTGACATAGACGCTACAGTGAAGAAAAAAAAGACAAAGTATAGAGAAAGCTATTTTTCTTGATATAATAGACATATAAATTCAAAATTAAAATATTATCTTTCCTTGAAACAAGATCTGTGTAGATTAGTGGCAGGATATGACCAACTCAGGTGAGTTCTATTAGCCTCCTACTTTCATGAACATAAAAACTTCCTCATAGTTCATTTGATGTCTGTTTTGCTTGCAGTACACTAACTCACCAGCTATTTGCAAGCCTTCTGCAAGAAAGACTGCATAGATTTCAGTACATCTGCAACTCTCCTTTTTATATCATCCTCTAAATTCTATTTTTGTCAAAAGGGCAGAATTACAAAAATAGAAGGGGGAAGGGGAAGTGGTGGATTGATTCATGTGAGGGATGTGACAAGGTGATTCCTGCAGGCAGAAAGGGACATAGAGTAATTGCTTCAAAGCAAGCCACAGGATTATCTTTTATTAGCTACCCTATGGGCTGTGGTCATGTGTTTTGCAATTTTAAAATGTAATAGAACAATTTCAGCTTTGCTTAATTAGGACCTGATGCTGTGAATTCCTGAGTACTCTTAATAGCCACAGGTTCAGAGGGATGTTTAGAGCCCTCAGCGCCCAGTAGAGCTCAGTCAAGCACCTCCATCAACCAACAAGAAGATTTAGGATTTATCCATACTTTTACATACATTAAAAAATAAGTTGCTTAAATAAAATAATTTCCTTTACACTCATCACTGGTAACTTTTATAAAGTTCAGACATTCTATATGTCAAGGGTTTTCTGCATGGTCTTCCATGCGTTTAAGAATTATAATAAGCAAAACAAGTAAACCAGTACATTTTGGAAATAACATTTGCAATTAATAAACATAATAGGTCCTGCATTCTCATAGAGATGTCATTAGTATGCTAATCCTGTGAAACCAATATCTAAGTATCCCAAGCGACAGTTTATTTGATATTAATTTGTTTTCAGTTTAACATATGTTTTTTAGACTTGGTCTACCATAAACTAGAGGCAAAATGAGAGCTGGTATTAGCCATTCAGCAATTAAATCCAAATTTCCAAAAGTATGCATAAATTTTTGTATATGTTCAAAGTGCAAATAAGAACAGATTTTGCAAGTATTAAAGACATGGGTGTTTACAACTGTTTATTTCTGTACGCATACATATGCTTCAGAGAAAAATCAAACTATTTTGGGCCTAGAAACAAGAAAAAAATGCTTTAGTTTAGTAATTGAGTTTGCAATTGTTTATGAAAAAACTGAATTTGTATTTCTCAGCTGCTACCAAGAAGGAAGAAGCTCTAGGAAAAAGAAGCAGTGTAAGTTTTGATACACTGAAAAACAAACAAAACAAAAACAAACCAAAAAAAGACTGTCAGGGGTGGGGGGGGAGGAGAAAACAAGAGTTAGCAGTCAAATTAATCCTGAATTTTGCAAACATCAAGCGCTTCAACAGATTAAGTACCTCAGAACTGCAACTAAGGAACTCAAAAATCTCCAGCCTGTGACCCATGGATACAGAACCAAAAAAATTCATATTATGATTGATGTGGCATAAACTGGTTAGGATACATCGTTCTAGTCCATCCTATCTCAAAACAGAAGAAACACACAAAACATTTCCAACTGAGATATTCCAGTAGGTGGTGGAAGTCACTGAAGTAGTATTCTCATTTTGTTGTGCTCTTTTTCTGTATGACTGCTAAAGTAGAACTTATTTTAGAAACTTGGCAATGTTTTTTGACTTCCTACAGGTAAAAGACAACAGTATGTTTGCATTGTTCAAAGGTGACATTTGTGTGATAAAATTCTTCACTACAAATACCATTTGTATCAATTTTTATTTAATTTTTTTACATCCTTACCTTAAATTCTGCAATTTACCATCATCATATCTATTCTAAGGTTCATTGTTTTTAATATATTCTTGCCACATACTTTTTTCTGTAAGCAATTTTGTGTGAAAAGTAATTTTTCTTCTTTCTCCCAATCTAAGGAATAATCAGTTTTGAGAAAAAGATATAAAGGTTCCTTTGCAAGAATGAGAATTTTGTGCTACTAAAAAGTAGAAAACCCTTTCAATTTTAGAATGATGTATAAAGCAATATAAAGCAATGAATTATTTCTAACTCAACAATCTAACTTTTTTAGTTTAATAGTTGATTTAATAATGCAGTCACTATCTGAACAGAAACTGATGCAAAGGTAACTTCCTGTGTCTAGAGAAGAGTACTTTGTTTGCTCATTGTTCTCTTTGATGATCTTAAATGGGGAACAAGACTAATGAGAACTTCCTAGAGAGTGAAAGCTGTGAGGAATCATATTGCTCAGAAAGACACCTAAGCCAACACAGGGATGTCAATGGAGACCCCAAAATGTAGCAGCAGCCTTTCTTTTCTTTCTCTTCATAGCAGAGTATCAGAAGAAGCAGTGATGGAGACCAAGTTTGCAACTTTATGCAAACTTGCAGGAAGTTCTATCTTACAACTATTGAAGGACAGAGCTTCAAGGTTACATTACTAAGGAACGTAAAGTTGCCAGGTGGAAAACTGAAGTTTCCCCCTAAAAAGTAGTCACACAGTCATACATAAAAAAAGTGAGGCATGCTTAATGAATTAAAATATTTCAGTTTTAGACTTGTTTTTTGATGTCCTAGCATTTTCCTTTTGTAGCACACTGAACAGCTGTTTTTGCTGAGCTGTCTAAAACTGCCCAAGCCTCATCCCTCAGTGACTACAATTAATTTAGAAATCTGCAATGTGTGTGAAGAATTCAAATTATCCCCTCTAGAAGGCATTACTATCAGCACTGAATTTCACCTGCCACCCTCAATAAATTGACAACCATTTATTCCAATCCACACATCCAGAGAAGTGTACTATAGCACTCAGTAAATCACTTCTCTCTCTCAGTAACTTTAAAATCTCATCACAAACTCACCTCTCAATAAAATCTGTGGGAAAAGTCTCACAAGCATAAGGAATTAATGGAACAAGTTTCAAAGTTTTAAGAAATTTTCTTTTCACTGGCAAGTTGAAAATCAGGATGGATTGTCTTTTTCCCAAAGAATGTGTATCATTTCAAAGTAGACTTAGTTCAGGGGAGTCCTATGACCTTTACTTTGGAAGCAGAATGATCAACAGTCTTCTGTGAGAAAAGGTTTCACATTACTTTCCTCCCAGAATTTATGGACTTCTCAGAGATAATAATTTTTCATGAATAGATGTGATGGGATACTTGTACAATTACCATTAGACTTGCATTTTTGGGTATCGTGATCTAGTAATCACCAGGCTGTCCTCTGTGCCTGTTCCTTTTATCTCGGCCAAACAAAACACATAAGGTTGTGACATCAGAGAAGTAAAGCCTTCTGAAAGTGAAAGCTGTACATGTAAGCGATAGCATCACCAGACTTTGGGAGGTCTGGCCATTGACGCCTCCAGGGGACAGTGCAGAAGCCTTAATGAAAAAAAGCAGGACATAGGTCTGCAGAGGGACTAATATAGACCAGTGTGGGGCTGAAAGGACCAGGAAAAGATTCATGTGGTTTTAGTGAGCACTGAGCTGCTTTGTAGGGAAAGCAGCCTGAGAGAAATGGATCAAAAGTCAGCTACTGATGTCTGGGATGATGTATTGGCTCAACAGCTGTTTACATAAACAACTTCATTTGTGCACGTAAGGTCTGGATAGGTGGAACATACACATATATTTCTTTAAACTTATCCAAAGCCGGTTTTCTAACATATTATTAAAAAATATTAATTAAAATTTGATTGCAGACTCAAAATAAGCTGTTTGTTTTGTTTGCTTCTGTAGGGCACATAGGGCAGCTGACACACCAACTTCTGTAAATGTCATTTTTCATAATGGAATACTTGAACCAAATATTTTAAAATCCCTAGAGCTAATTAGTGTGGCAAGAATATATAGAAAGTCTGTTCACAATCTCGTGAAGGTCGTGAAACATTTCAGATAGTGCTAAATAGTGCACAATTCAGCATTATAAAAGGAATGTTTGGCAAGACTTCTTTCTTCTCCTGATGTTTTTATATTCTCCTTTCTTTATTAACTTTAAAATATTGAAATTTTGTAAAACAAGGAAAGTATCTGAAATCTCTGAGAAACGCTGGTTTGATTTTCATATCATGTGTTGAAAATTCTGCTGAAAACGCTGCTTAAAAGTGCCTTTCCATGTGATATGGATCTGGTACCCTCAGGGACTATTCTGCCACTCTAGAAGGATTCTAGAGTAGCTACACTTTTCTAGAAAGGCACAGAATCTAATTCTGAAATACTCAGACTTTAATCTCAACACAAGACTGGAAAAGGTTCATTATGGAGAGGTTAGTTCAGTACACTATGGACATGTACACATAAAAATCATAGAGCTGACATTGTCTTAAAAATGAGGAGGGGAGAGGAGGGGAGGATTGTCCTTCCACCTGATTCTTTAGGATAAACACTTATGCTGACACTTTCAAGTTCCCGGAGTTGATCGAAATGTTTTCAACTTGATGTTTGATCAAATGCTTTATAAAATACATAGAAATACCCACAAAGGAAAACTTCAGGACAAGTTAAGTCTTTAGAAAAACACGAACCACATGTATGAAAGCACATACACTGTTATAATTTATTTCCATACTCAGATAGTAATGCCAATTTGATAAGTTGTATTTAACTGTTAGCTAATTCATAACTTGTCTTCTATTTAAATATACATTTTTAAAAATAACCTCCCATAGGTTAAATACTAGGTCTTAAAAAATCTTCACCTGTGACTCTTATATTACTCACTAGCTTTAGAGCTATGTCCCCACACTATACTTTGGATCATATATAATTTCTTAAAACAACTGCAAATTTTTCATACTCTTAAGCAAAGAAATATATTTATATTGTATTAGTTTTACAAAATAAATAGTAACAATGAGCATGTTATAACTTATTTCTATGGAAATAAATAAAAAATATTTATGTATGCGGAGAATAAATCAATTAAAGTGTGTATAAAAAA
>VWZG01011005.1:136861-149619 GCA_013396735.1 Grallaria varia | reverse complement strand
AAAATGCTTTACTATTTGTTTGCTTTTAAGTCACAAAATCCAGTTACATTCAGTTCTCTCCCAGTAAAATTCTGCTCTCACCAATGGAATACTAAGACCTTCAGAAGTTAAAGAGATTTCAAATAGACCTGCTCTTAAAAATGGGTCTTTCCCCATTTTAGTGTTATACAACTAAGAACTCAAGTTATTTTTCCAGCTTTTTTGTATATAGTCCTTGTATAAAGTCCATCAAACATTTATGCTAGTGAATACAGAAATTTCTCTCAAAAGCTACAATTTATCCAGTTTTTCACAATATTTAGTAAATACCTTTAAATATTTTTCATTCACAGTGAATTTACAGAAGTGTGAACAACAGTTTCACAGAATACTTTCCCTTTTTATTTCTATCAGATATTTTCATGCTTGAGAAGCTGTTATCTGAACTTATGTACCTCAGGATTCTTTTAAATCTTTTATTGTAGAACACTGTAATTTTGGTAACTGTTCTTAGTGTAGCAGCTAAAGCACAACCGTTTCATTTTTGGAGACAAACACATTTTCCTTGGATAGCATAAGCATTATCCCAAATTCCTCAGGTTCNTGAAGATTTCCTTCACAGGAAGAGCAACAAGCAGTCTGGTCCCATTCTCCTTTTTCCTATTCTAACACAAATCCATACCATTACTTGTGCTCTCCCCTGAGGAGGCATTCCCACTACTTCAGGTAACATTCCTCCTACACAGCAGTATTTCTTCAGAGGGTGGAGAGCTTCAGACTTGCCTCTAGTCTATCAGTCTATTGCAAAGGACTGGTTCAAAGAGCAGTCAAGACTGTCAGCAAATGCTTTATTTTAAAAAAATAATGAAAATTTTGATAACTCCCTAGCACCAGCTAAGTACTTTTCAAAGACCATACTACTCAAATAGTTTATTTAACTTGAGAAAATCTAGAGAGAGTAGCTGTCACAAACAAACTTTTCCTTTCCATCTCTATCTTCCTTCTGAGTGGAAGGTGCAGGAATTGTATAACCTGTGCTGATAAAACCCCCATTCTCCCTTCATACATGATTGCACATGTTAGATTAAATTGTCAATATGAACTGCTTAAAATGCATATGATCAAAAAGGCTAGGAAAAAGAACGCAACAGTGAAAACAAGATCAGGTGCGATATAGAAGAACAGGCAACCAAGGGAGGCATTCACTCCTCTGATCCAAACCTTTTAACCATCTTCCACATCCTTGTTAGTAACATTTTGAATGCATCTCGGGTTTTGCAAACCTCATTGATGTTACAAAAAGAATATTATGGATAATTACAATAAAACCTCAGAAGTCCTCGAGTGGTAGTTTAAGCTATTTAAGTCCAGAGGAGTTTCTCAGAGACAGACTGAGAAATCTAATAGTGAACCTGAACACATATTCAATGTCAGCTGAAAGCAACAAATTATCATCTGAAAATGTATCCCTTAAAATCAAAAACCTAGAAAATTAAATCAAGGTCTCTTTAGGAAGATAGCTGAGTAGGTCAGGTGGAACTGTACACAACCTACATATCACGAGGATTATACATTTCTAACTAGGATGATTATAGCATAAAGCTTATTTCCCAAATAGAGCCATTTTTTATACTGTATACTATTCATTACTGATCTGAAGATTTATAAAATACATAAAAAGCATATCTTCACAGATAATTGCACATGCCTGAATTTTACATTGTTAAAAAAATCTCCCATTAGGAATGAAAACAAGGAATGAAAGCAGTACTAGGGCCCATATTCATAAATAATACAATACATCTTATGTATAAAAAATAGAGTGAGCTATTGAAACCACATCTAACTTCTGGGGTTTTGTTAATAAAGTGACAAAACCAAAAAGCATGGATTTTTCCAACTGAAATTGCAGACTAGTCTGATTAAACTAAAATACCTTATATGCATTGACTGTGTTTGTAGGCAGATTGAAATAAGTTATAAACTCCCAGTGTGTTTGCATTCTATTTCTGTTATTGTTACATTAACTGTCTCATAGTTTCAAAATACCCTAATGGTTATCACTTGACCCTGCTTACTGTCTTTCACAGGCAATTTTACCCCTGTTCTATTATTTAAAATGCCTTTCATTTGATTAAACATACTGCATTTCAGTTTACTCTGAAACTAAATTTTATTATGGTATATGTTTGATAGTTTTTTACTAGAGAAAATAATGACACAAACTGGCAGATAGGCAGAAGCTTTAAATTTAGACAGGCAGGCTCCACAAGCACAGCTCTTATCAGACATTTTTCATGTCCTATTATCAGGAATAATGTAGATCCATAAGATGCCTTAAATACTATCATTTTACTGTAACATCTCAGTAACAACGGCTTGGCTTTCATTATCTTCCATCTTTACAACAAAATCTCTACATACTTTAACATATGAAAGTAATATTTTTAATGTTGCTTGTAACACCCAAGCCCTTGTTAATAACTGTGCTTCAATTAATAAAATGAACTGCAAAGACAATGTCTTAAGTTTATGTTACTTTTTCAACACTTGGTTGTGGAAACATGGAATTAAATCCAGACCCAGATGTCCTCCCCTGTGTTACAGATTCATGCAAGCTTACACATGAGGAAAGGCTTAGCTTAAAGCACATGAAAGTCAGAAGTTCATTATCTAAATGGGATATTATTAAAATTGGGATTAAAGTGGCCTCACCAGATGTTTAATCTTGTGAAACGCTTAAAAGCAGCACCAAGTTACACTTGGTGTCAACTGCTTACTCTCATTTTGATCAAGAACTGATAAACACTACATTTTAGTATTTTCAGAATTTAAAAAAAAAAAAAAATGAATAGTGTTTTGGAAAGTTATATCTACTTTCACTGAATTTGCTGGCAAAAATTTTATCAACTTTCTGATATATAATAGTATGATAGATAAATTTAAAAGCTGCATTTTCAGAAATGTCCAAATAACTCTCAAGGTTTTTATCAGCCTATATTTTACTAACCCCAAATTCAAACACAATCTCAGTGACAAGGGATCTGACAAAGAACCTCTAAGCAATGCCATCTGTGATGAGACTCTGACATGTTCAGGTTTAGAAAGGTCAATGCAGAGGGACAACTTTGCTTGCCGCATCCATCACAACAAAATTCAGCAGTTCAGATGACGAAAATACTTCCCTTCAGTCTGATCAATCACGCAATATCAGGGCAATGTCTTGAAATACTATGAATAAGCACTCACATGTCTGCAAATATTGATTGTTCTTTGATGCTGTCACCATCAAATCTGTGTAATACTGCAGTTTGGGAGAGTACTTCAAACCATTTGACACAGTGGAAAGAATGAATTAGAAAAGTTATCAGAAAAAATACTTGAGGAAAAAGTGTTTTCTTTACATCACTGCTTTTATAATGCCTCAAAGTATTTGTGTCTTTTCTTAAATTAAAAAATATATATAAGTTTAAATTCTGGTTAACTAGTTATAAAGTTGTTCAGTCAAACAACTTCCAGGCAATGAAACTACTTTAATTATTTTATTTCTTCATTAGTTACTCAATCCTGTCTATGCAGACAATGCCCTTCAGCCCTTTTTGGAGCTTCTGATCTGCGGGAACATGTTGACCTTCTGTATGTCTCTTCAAAATACGACAGTAAGGTAGAATTACTCACACTCTGCTTTGCTCAGAGTTCAACTTTTTCCATGGACATGTCAAAAAAATAGCTACAGTAATCAGGCAACGTTTGAGTCTTGCAGAAAACTCAGTGTTACTTTTAACTTTCATAGGTAACTAAGAAAAATGCAAGTAAAACCTGTACATGGAAGTAAGGATGGATGCAATGAACCCTGTGCAGACTTAAGGCAAATTATTTAGGAAGAAAAGCAGTAGAAGTAACACTACAGGAAGCTACAGTGATAGTTTGGGGTGTGCTGCCACTGAAATCAATATCAAGCACTGCTTGATCTCTGTGGTATGCTAGTTCTAACTGATCAATCAGAAGTCTACAAAAGAGTGTAAATGTCGCCCAACCTCTTCCATTACTTTCCACTGTTGAGATAGCATATACAATAATGATTTACATATTATGAAAATTTTTTGCTTTGGCAGGATCAAGCACTCAAGTAAAGTTGAATTAAATAACTTATTCAGTTCTTTAAATAGTTTATGATATCTCTTAACCACCAATGTAACCTAAACTAAATAGATTATAATTTCCAGAAGTACTACTTACCCTAACTCTTTCATCCATACATAGTTATTTCTCCTTTTCATTTTGTTAGCACTGAACAGTTTGGTAATAGTCATATTTAGCAAGCTGACTAGATGGTCTCCTGCAACTATCTAGCAGCCTAGAGGTAGAATCACAAACATGAAATAAAACTGAAGTATGAAGAAGATGTTCAGACCTACGATAGACACTGACCACGAAAATACATTTGCAATGGTTAGATGAGTCAAACATGAGGAGAATGATTTAAAGCTTATCATATCTTTTAGCTGCTGTAGTGCCACCTAATGAGCACAAACTGCTAAAGTTACTTCAAATTCCACTATTTGTTTTAATTTCATGAACACTTCAAAACGAGGGCTCCAAACAAAATGTGGAGTGTGACATAATATAGACAGCGTGATGCCATTCTTCATGTTAGCTTAATAACTCTAAGTCCTATTGAAATGGGAGGGAGCAGGGAATCACCTAAGGCTGATATTAAGTTAAACTGTAAATGTGTTTTACATCATCATATGTGCCATAGGCTTTTTTAAACAAAATCTAGCACATGAAAGCAAGACAATTATTGGTAAAATACGTGGAAATGCCTCTTAGCTCTTTGGCTAGCTCCCGCTGGTTGTGATATTTTCTAATATGTTATTTTTTTTCCACAGGGGTTCCCCCTTATAATGAGCAGCCACTCTTGCAGAGTCAGTGCAGAGTCACACATACACTTAGGAAGGCTCCTGTCCCATCCCTTCCATATGGTGATGGTAGTAGTTGGCACATCTCTGTTCCAAACACAGATACAGGAGGGGCATTTACTGGCCACCAGCTGTCATTCATCTCCTGTATAAATAAAGGAGTAAGATGTCATATCATTGTCCCGCATGCTACTTTGAAATAGAGGGTGTGTGAATTGTGAAAATAGGCAGGCTGCAGTTTGGTAACCCTTGTTTTGGACCAGAACAAAAGCAGTAGACTGTTCTGCTATACCCAAGATCAATTCAGACTTTAAGGCAGCGCAGTGCTGGAAGTGGTGCAGCTCCACACTTGTCATGAAGAAGTCCAGCTAAGACATTTGCATTACAGTGATGCCCCTTTCCCTTCCTCTCCCTGTGCTGTACAATGATAATTACTGCAAGCAGTGCACACTCCTATTTTAGCTAAGTGATTTCCAAACAGTTGGGATGAACATTGACTCTCACACATTTTTAGAGCATGAAATGTATTCAATCTTCCAATCCTGACAGCTTGCACCAAGCTCTCCCCAGGCCCAGCTAAGGGCAGGAAAGCCTGGCAGGAAAGAGGCAAAGCAAAGCAAAAACACTGCTATCCTAGAGGGCCTCTGGTGTTAAAGGCAACCAGTGCAAGTCAAAGAATACCATTTAGAGTGTTCATCTGTGCTAAAAGACTGGCTTTCTGAGAAACCAGCCTCGCTTGAAGTGATGTTTGCATCATCCACCACTTAAGATGTGCCAAGATGGGCACAGTTATGATTCTAAATAAAAGTTCCTACTACTGGGAAAAAAAATACACCCTTCACTTAAAAAAGGTAACAACTTCCAGACGGTACAACTGCCAAGGCAGATAAGTTTCTGAACTAGTTTCATCTCCCTTAACAGTATCGTCTTTAGTACAGACACAGACAAAAGAAGTCCAGAAGCACAATAGGGCAGATGAGATTTGCATTTCCATTGTAAGGTTTTCTCTTTTACCTTTGTGTAGTATAATATGCAGCTGAATGTTGTAGATAGAATTAAAAAACTCAACTCTGAAAACAGCCCAATGATGCCAGACTAGTATTATAGAATACACCCCAGGCAATACACACTTTCAGCAAAGCAGAAATGATTAGGATGAAGTGTCTAGAAAAACGGACAACTCTAAGATACCAGAATGTGTAGATCAGAGGAACTAGACATAACACATATGCAAATATTGCTGGTACTTGTGAAAGAATATTTAAAAATAATAATATATTTTTAAAAAGAATTAACATCAGTTAAGAATTACATTCAATTCTGACCAATTAGAATGATATCAGATTTCATTACAAATTTGAAGTTTTCTCCTCTGTTCCATACATGTTACACCATTACCTCATCCTTCCAAGAATCTTTATCAAAACATTTGATTATCCAACATTCACAGTTCATGCAGCTACAGTCATGAAAGTTCTCAGATCTCTGGGACAAACTGGCTTATAGCAGGTGATTTCCATGGTCAAAACATATTGTACAAAAGATTAAAGCAAAGTGAGCCATCACACATCATGTGGGAGACTGTCAATTGCCAGAAGTCCTCTGAGGTTCCTCTGGGAATTTCAGAAATGTATGCACAGGAAGGAAAAGAGGAAGAGAGAGAACTGGAATATAAGTATGACAGAAAACACAAAAGATGAGAATAGCATAATAGTATGTATTTAAATTTGTATGAGATTTTCATAAACAAAGGTATTTCTAAGCAAAAAATTTCAATTGTCTGTAAATAGATTCCAGTATGTGCCTATAGGAAAGATTTTGCAGTATACCTATGATGTGTGCAAATAATTTTGATGGTTTTTTCTTCACATAAGCCATATACAGTTTAAGGTGCCCACCTTACCGCTAGCTGATTGTTTATAAATTGTTCATATTTGGAAATAATTCCCAGTTCATTTTGTGAGGGAAAACAAAACAAAACCAAACTCCTGAAAAAAACCAAATACCTTAAGGTTTTTTTGGATGCAAAGAAAATAATAATAATAATTTCAAAAACACTAGCAGCTGATGGCTTGGCATCTGAAGGCTGATGACAGCTCTGAGAAAATTATGGCACATATATGCACTTAAAATTTTCCACTCTAGGAATAAATATAAAACTGAGCTACCTATTTCATACTCTAAAGCAGTGAGAAATTCAACTATATTTTATATTCAGATCTCAAACCAGGAAAGGATGCCCATGCTACTGTTATTGGTTACCATGTAACCTGGTACATTTACCTAAATGTGTCTAAAGAGTAACCACAGCACATCACAACCTCAAGTCACCATCACCTTCCAAACATAAAAGAAATATTTGACTTCCATTATGAAAGATCAAAATCCTCACCAATGACAATGCTGCAGTATAACATCTTTGTTTAGGGAATGTTATTTGGAAGTATAGGACTTGTATCCTGCAGAAGAGAAACACTGCTGTCAAGGGGAAAACTTGTGGGTATAGTATGATAAAAGATTCATCTGCTTGGTTTCTTATGCCTGCACGTGGTGGTGCCATTTATAGCTGTTTGCCATCATAAGCACACTGACCTAAAATGGAAATAGGAACCATTACAGAACGACATGCATAAGCTTTCCCCAATAAAAACATGCAGGCAGCCATCAGCAGAACTAAATTCATATGATTGACCTGAAGTATGCTCTAAAGCAGCTGTATGGTGATTACACTGTAAAGGGAAAAACTGCAGCTGGAAAAATCTTCAACAACTTCATGTCTTTGCCCTTTGATTATAAAGAAGTCTGAATACATATAGAGAGATATAAACTGCACTGTGCTTCATCACAGCTTCTTCCTGAATTAAATAAACTGAAATACATTGAGTTTAGAAGACTCAGACATTCTTTTATGAAGCAGCTATTTAGACAGTTTTCCTTCTTAAAAAGCATCTACTTTATATTCTTTTATGGGATTGTATATGTTACTTCCATTTATCTGCTCATTTGCCCCTGAAAACCTGATTGACACACTTCCTAAAGCTCTCCCTGCTGCAATCCATCTGCCTTCTCTACTGTCTTAGACTTACATTCAAAGCTCTGCCTCTGTGTTGTTCCACTTTTACACAGTCCTGGATTATTGTTATTTATATCCCATTTGACCTCTCTACAAACTCCAAGAAAATTTTACCTTTCCTCCTCTTTCATTACCCATCTTGGGATTTGAAATCATGAAGTCTGAGTGCCGTACTTGCTCAGTCACTTCACTCAGGCCTTACCCCAGCCCTCTCCCTTGCCTTTTTCCAAGCCAACAGCTTCCAGAGCAGATTATAGCCTTTCTGGCAATGGCCCACATGAGTCTACACAGTGCATTACAGGAGATAATGAGTTCGTTCTGCCACCCTATGAGTTAGCCAAGATGAACCTGCTTTACACAGAGCCAAGTCTGAATTAAAAAAGCCCTCCTGAGATATAAAATACATCAGATCAAGCTCAGCATTATGTCAGTACAGACACAGCTACTCAACTCAGCTCAACTTACATTGCACTTTCTCAAAGCACTCATAAGAGACCCTAAATACACCCATGGAATACCTTAAGAAACATTTCCTCAAAGTCCTCTTCCTCTCACAAACTCCACACTGCATTCATATAAATGCGTGGAAACCATTCTGGTTGAAAAAAAAAAAAAAACCACAAAAAAACCAAAAAACAAGCCCGTACTCCAGAATACTCCTTGTTTACCCTTGGTACTTTTTCTGTAGTTTTGGAGGATTGGGGTTTCAAAGCAATTAAAAATATACTCTTCCCACAAAACTTCTGCTGAAGGCACAAAAACACCTGAGCCAGCTCTTAGGGCTTAGACTATGGCGGCATAGAGGATCATTAGCCCAGGCTGCTCCTCACTCAGGCACAGCTACCCTGCTTCTGATTCTGCCTTTTTCTTTTTCTTTTCTTTTTTTTTTTTTTCTTCTCTCTCTTGAGATTCCTATTTCCACACCTTGAATACATTTGCTAACATGTTATGGGTTACAGTGTCTAGTTCTGGACTCCCCAGTACAAGGGAGGCATAGATACACAGAAGTAAATTTAGCAAAGGGTCTTAAAGATTATTAAGGGACTGGGGCTCCTGCCATACAAGAAGCAGCTGAGAGAGCAGGGACTGTACAGTAAGATTCAGGAAGGATCTCATCAGTATGTATGAATAACTGATGAGTAAGAGTCTGAAGACAAAAGCAGACTCTTTTCAGTGGTTCCCGGGACAGGAAAAGAGGCAACAGGTACAAATTGACATAAAGGAAATTCCCTTTATACTGAAGAAAAATATGCCTCCCTGTGAGGGTTGTCAAGCAATAGAAGAAATTTTTCAGAGAGCTCTTGGAGTCTCCATCCTTGGAGACATTAAAAATCCAGCTGGACATAAGTCTGTATAATCTGCTTTAGTTGATCATTCTTTGAGCAAGGGAGTTAGACTTGCTCATCTCCAAGGATGCTTCTCAGCCTTGTGCCTTTGGTCCATTTCTTGCCTTTGAAACTGTTCAAGACTCCCTCTTCTTTCTCCTTCTCCCATTCCTGGCCCTTTCTGCCTCTCTTTCTTGGAAGGCTCATTAATGTCATCCAACTGCAGAATCAGCTCAAATCAGAAAGCAGCTCACCATCCCCACATAGTTTTTGGACCTTCTGAGCAATGCCACATGCAAGAAAGCCAGAGTGGAGTTAATTGTGCTGACTGTACCCACCACAAGATTTACATACAGACCAGATAACTGATGAAAGTTGATTTTATTTCTGTGCTCTCAATTCCTGCCCCTTGTCACGTTGTTTTTTTTGTAGGAGGTAAGAAGTCAGGCTCATTATGATTCAACCCAAATCACTTCTACAATTCTCACTTATTTACTATAGGAGGCACAACCTGTCTTTTAACCAGGAATATCAAGGTAAAGAAGGCCTTAAAATCCTGATATTTTAATGGAAGATTTGCCAAATTTTAATTTCATTACTTTTTCAGTTAATTTACTCATTGTAAAATCAGCCTACTCAGAATACAGGCCTACTCTTCCCCATCCCTACAGATCTTGGGTAACCAACAGATCTAATCATCCTCTCATTAATCCTGATAGCTTTGATGGAATCATTCCTTGTTTTTGTAGATGCAGTGGAGGGAAGAAGCTAGAGTTCCATGTTGCAAGACTTACATCAAAGTACTGGAGAAAAAAATCATCAAGATAACTGCTCTTTTTTTAAATATTCAATTTAATTACTGCTATAAGAATGGTCGATCACATCCTTCAAATCTGGTTATATATGGCCACATATAAGCTGACATAAAGGGGAAACTTCAAAGAGCCCTGTTTGTCCAATTGAGATGGGCTAGATTCAATTAAAGATAAGAAAAAGGCAAAGTAGTAAATTATTTAATCAGCTTCATGTCTGCTTTACTAGAGATTGCAGCATAATTTAGCTTTCTCTAATAAGATTTTAGTATATCCAAAACCACACAAATAAATTGAAACATCTTCCTGCTTCATGAAAAATACAAACTATCAGTGCTATCAAAAAATATTTTTTTTGCATTCTGTTATGTAAGCAGATACTCACAAAAGTTACATAGTGCTTAAAATATGTAATTATACTGAATAACAGGGACAAAACCCTGAGGAGTTTTAAAATCACAGATAAAAGCCAAAGCAGTGGATGCAGTTCTGCAGCAGGGAGACTGGCAGCAGTGCTCCTTGACTTTTCTGCTAGAAGTAGACTGACAAGATAAAATCTAGATATGACAGAAGCAGACACAAGTCAAAATGATTGAAGAGCTATCTGGAACAGAAAGCAGGAAGGGCCTGCTGGATAAGGCACTCCTATTTTTGCTTGGTGCTTGCAGGGCCTATTAATGGCATGACAGGGACTTTCTGTACTCCCCCATCAACAGAAACATCTCAGTGGTGGTTTTGTTAGGAGAAGGAAGCCAGCTCATATGGATTTTCCATTAGACAGGTACTTCTGGTATCCCTTGCCTAGAAGTCAGTTTTCTAGGTTTTTCTGCCCATCCTCTTCCCAGAAAAGGAAACAAAGTTAAAGCAGAATAATTTTCTCTTGCTGAGGTCTGTAGGCAAATACTAGATATCACTTCCCATATAAAAGGACAAAGTCTAAAAATAAGACCTATAAAAACACACATAAAGCCAAGAAAGCACCTTGGCTTTCTGTGCCAAGTACTTTGGCAAAACCTTGTAGGGTTTTCTATAAAACAAAAAAACCCAAGTATAAAACCAATCTGGAAATTCCCACCACTTACCTACTGGACATGAGCCATGGGAAGAAAAAAAGAAGAAAAAAAAAAAAGACAAAGAGAAGAGAAATGCAAATGCAAAACTAATCAATGAAGGCAAATGAATAATGAAAACTATCCTTGTCATTTGTTGGGACTGAAACAAAAACATTACAATGGATGAAGAAATATGGTTGCTACAGTTTAAATGGACAGAAGTTCTGTGTGAGGTTGCTTTCATTATACACAAAACAGCAAATACTTATGTGTTTTCAAGGAACATTTATAGCTTTAGTAAACATACATGGAAAAACAATATGACGTGGTGGTCTACTATTTATTTTTCAGAATAAATGAACTATATATACTAGAGTATCATGTATTCAGGGGAAAATGTGAATGTTTTTCCAAAAATAATAAAAAAATCTTCAATAAACCCAAACCAAACAACTTTTCTTATATAATCACTTCAACAGTGAAAAACAGAAGAATTCTGCTTGAAAAACAGAAGAATTCTGCTTAAAAAACAGAAGACCCCCTAGGCACCACCCATCAGCTGTGCAGGACCATAATAAACAAAATATTAGATTATTACATTACTGCTGCTCCTGAAGACATGTCTTTCCTTACTCCAGTCAAGAATCCTTTTTTTTTTCCTTTATTGAAGCAACAAAGACGGGGATATCAATGTCATCATCAGTGAAAATAAAACCTGTACTTTCATATGAATTTCTCAGTTTTCAGGTGAAAGGAGGAAATATTTTTTGAAAGAAACCCCCTCCAATTATGAAACGGGGTCCTGTTTTGTTCCTGAATCACAGTTGGACATGTTTGCTTAAGGTTCTCTTGCTTACACAGGCACAAATCAGAAATAATTCTCTTAAAGCTTATATGATTGACTGGGTACAAAAGTCATGCAAGCAAACGGAACACTCAGTGCAATTTGTTCTAAGGCCGTGGTGAAATACCTGTTAGCCTGTCTGAATTACATCTTCCATGATGCACTGCAGACTCACCTAAATGAAACCAATAGGATAGAAGAGATCTAATCTAGTAAGGGAGACAGAAAACAAATGTCAAAATCCTGGAATTGCCTCTGGACAAAATCTGTGATTCCAGTTAGCTCTAATGTGATGTGTTCAGATGTGGTGGCTGCCATTTCCATCAAACAGCCCCAAATAAACAAGATCATAGCCTGGAGAGGTGACATTCTCAGTCCACAGCAGGAGAGACTGCTGTGTTCCAGATGCACATCTGGAGCACTCACAAGACAGAAAAGCATTCATGCAAAGCTGTAGAGAGAGTATCTGTGGATTAATAAATAGCAGCAGTCTGGCAAGTGACTCATCCTGAGAGAATTCAGAAGTTCTACTCCCTGCCTCTGTATGTGTAAACCTATTTGGAATTACTGATTAATTAGGAAGGCATCATATTTGAGATAACCTATCAGGTTTCCCAGATACAAAGACCAAATTTAAAAGTCACATTAAACTAAATCAAAGTTTAAAAATAATAGAGAACAGGGCAAATCAGAATTTTGACATAGCATTTTACAATGAACCACCAAAAAAAAAAAAAAAAAAAAAAAAAAA
>VWZG01011005.1:109449-133394 GCA_013396735.1 Grallaria varia | reverse complement strand
GTTTTTTTTTTTTTTTTTTTTTTTTTTAATATTAGCAGATAAGTGAAGGAAGATTGCTTCCTCAGTGAGTATGCTTTGGAGAGAATAGGGATACACATATAAAGTCCTCCATCTTCATAATTAGAAATACCCAAAGGGCCACTATAACAGCTAGATTCCTACCATCACAAGTTTGTTTTTGAAAGGATGTGAGCATTTTGCAATATATACCCTTTCTCAAGACAAGTATATATACTGAGACACTGAAATTTATAAAGTAAAAACTTTATAAATATTCTTATAAAATTTTAAATTAAAAATACAATCATATCTAGTGATGAAAACACATCCACACATACAAATATTTACATATCTACATATAATTTTAAATAAAGACATAATTTGTATTCTTGAAATGGATATAAGAAAACTTATAAAGTCTCTACATATTTTGCATTATATATCTATTAGAAAAATGTAATAAAAATTTAGAAAAATCTATTTGAATTCTAAAATCATTGCCCATACAAAGTTGATTTATTACATCAGATTAATATTAAGTTAAAGATCGGACATTTGAGTAAAAAATGTAGAACTCCTTTGTCCTAAAATCAAATTAAATTAAAAAAATAATTCAATAAATAGTAAGTTCCAGGAAGACTGAACATTTTCGTGATACTCAGATATGTTTCACATACACTGCAAAACAAACAAACTGAAACACTTTTTAACTTTCAAATGGTACATTGATATTATTTGCATTTTAACTGTTTAATTATGCTACTGTTCCATTTACATGAGAATTTCTCAATACATAATTGTTTTATGCACTATTCTGATACAGCAAAACTTTTTCAGTCTTCTGCGGTATAACACAGAATTTAAGAGAGGATTTCTTTTACACTTCCCTACAAATGCTTGGCAATTTAACAATCTCTCTACCGTACAAACATTTATGAAAACGTCAATCATTGTAGCTTACACATGCTTAAAAATATTTAAAGTTTCCCCAGAAGGCAGTAAACTCAGTTCCTTGTCCTGTTCTTGATACAGTAATAGGCTGTTATCATTGAACGTTCTCCCAGATTTTTCTGTTCCTTTTAGCTAAATATGATGAGAAGGTGGCTTTTTAAAATATTTTTTCAAAGGCTCCACTAAAATGACCTTATCTCCAGCTCATTTGAGTTTATTCTTGCATTCGAAGAGATGTAGGAGCTGGCTTCTGGAGTCTTTAAGCTTAGGTAAACCTAATAATTAAAACCACCATAGATGTTGAATCTTTCCCAACACAAGATAGCTCGAATTATTAAAAAAAGCTACCAGAGACAGCAAAAAAGCATTTAATTCATTCCATGATTTCCAAAAGGTGCTGTAATCTGATGTTGCTTTAAAGACGTTGTAAAGTGTTTCCTCCCACTGTGCTGGACAGAGCAAAATGGAGAAACACTTTTTTCATAGTTTAGCTTATTTCAGTGAATCAGATAATGGTAGTTTATAATGCAGTGCACTCTGGTACAGAAAAGAAACAGAAATCAAAGAAAAGGAAGAGAAGCTGCAAAGATCTAAATATTGAGAGATGACTTCACAAGCAGGCATCTTACATAAGCTATAGCACAATAACCTCTGGTATTTCCCTAACATACTTAACAAAGCAAATAGGCCCAATGCAAATTTTTTATCTCTCTAACAGTAAAGAGAACATAAAAACCAACAAAAGACCCATTTGCTTCAAAAAGACCCAGATTTCCTCAAGACACCCTAACATCATCACTCCACTGTCGCACTCTACTAAAAATGTCAAAGCTGAAATAAAATTGTAGCAGTGAAATGAAGAAAAGAAGTTTTGAAAAGTGTAATATCGTCTACGGAAAAGTGTCTGGAATTTTCAAGCGAAATTCAGGAATTTCAGGATTAAAACATAGAGGGGTCAAATGTTAGATTGAATCTATCTTACACATGGTAACAAAGAAATTTAGTCATCCTTGATGTTAAAATAATAAGTTAGCTCTGATCTGTTTCTGCAGTAGCTTACACTGCCTGAGCCAACAAAGTGAGATGCTTTTACAGTTTCCACTAGAAAGGAACAAAGCTTTTTTTCCTATTAGCAGAAAAAATATTATAGAAATTCAGTAACATGTTCCCAAACTTCACCTTACACACTGAACAAAATCTTGTAAACTGAATTTCTCTAAAATGTTAAAGACACCTCAAAAAAGATCACTAAAACAATGGTGGAATATGTTCTGGTTTACAGGAACTTTGTCAAAAACTGTAAGAGACATTTTAGCTAAGAACAGGCCTGTGAGACAGAAAATCACTGAATCAAAAAGAGGTCAACTGGCTGGAGAAATGTGACAAGAAAATTTTACTATGATAGGCCGTAGGCACTTAGACAAGTTATATATTTTAAAATTTAATGTGATTTACTGAAATCAGATTCTTGCTACTATATTCTCCAACCAAAACCAAATTCATTCAACCAGCAACATCAGTAACTAAATGTCATTGCTCTATGCATTGATTTTTACTAAATACTCTGCTATCCAGCAGCGGGTTCCAAGAATCAAAGTTACAATAACAGGCAAACATTTGAACTCTACAAAGAACTTCTGACCAAAGCAGAGTTCTGAAAAGAGTCCAGTGAAATCCAGAGTCCTATAAAACAAAACAGAATGAATTATCTATTACAGGCATTTAAGACAAAAGGAGTGTTTGCAAATGCATATGGGTCAAGTCACAATTCTTTTATCTAGAGTAGAAAATCCAACCTTTCTATAACAACAACTCTAAACAGTATCTTTCATTTCTCACACACGTTTTCATTATTTAAAAGTTTTAAGTTTAAAACAAAATAACTCTGCCTTTCATCATTATGATAGAGTCCTGAACTCTTTTGGAGTCTGTTCCAGAATACATGCAAGAATCTGTAGGCTGTAGAATGAAGATTGCAGAGGAATAAAAGCACATAATATTTCTAGAAACCAGTAATCCAGTAATTTATTCCCTGCAATCTTTTTTTTTTTTTTGCACTAGGAGACTTGATACTTACACAGGAAGTAGGTTACCTTAAATTCTGAAAGATTTCTACCCCCGTAACTCCTTTCTGGAAAGTGCAGTTGAAATTGGCACTATTAAACCTTATTTTATCATGCACTAACATGTCAAGACAGCTATTCATTTCATTAAAAACCTGCAATACTTCACAGAACCAATACCCAAAAGATTTACATGCACATACTAGTTCACAGTAGAAGTTTGCTCATGGAACTTTACCTTGGATTGATCGGGCTTGAGGCACGAATTTAATGAAGGAGACATATGCGGCTACCAAACCTAGCTTTCAGTTGTTTCTTTGCTTCTCCTAGGAGCCTTCAGCTTTGTATTTGCTTAATTCTCAGACTAATTTGCACCTTTCTATTTTTGACAAGGCAAAGATGCTATATTTGGTAAGTCTAAATAGCTTTTGTCATACTGACAAACAAATGAGCGGAAAGATGCCTTCAGAACATTAAGGTAAGAACATCTGCCCCTACTACAGAATTCACCACATTTCAACAGAAAATGTTACAGAAGAATGAACCGGGGTGGGGGTTTTATCATTGTTTATTTGTTTATTTTGTGGTTTTATCCTGTTTTACTTGGTTTTGAAAGTTAGCCTAAAATACGAAGTATTTATGTGTACGGCTAATCCCTAAACCTCAGAGGCAAATGAACAGGAGTCATCATCAAGCAACCCATCAATATCTCCTAGCAAATATCTAGAAGCTAATTATACTAATTTCACACACTCATGGCTTTGGACTGCACCTAAAAGACCCTACAGCCACTATATGAAAGAAAGGCGAATTTAAACAGCACACAGTTCCTATTTACAGTTCTTGCTGCTGTGAAGTCATATTTAAATTCTTACTCAGGAAGTAGCTAGTGACAGTTTTTTGCCTTATTTGTAAATCCAGTTGTATAAATCTTTATTTGTCCTGAGTTTAGCTCAAAGAGATCAGCATTGCATCAGCCGGACAGACAATCAATTTTCATTCCCTGAACGAAAAATGCAGATTGTGGGCTGCTCCAACAAAGTCAGTTTAATTATAGATCCAGGCGCAACGTATCAAAACCACATTAAAAAACCTACAACTAGACCTAAAACTGACTTGTTTCCTGACATACTAAGATATCAGCTTGTATCATTTGTTGTTACAACTGTGCTAATTCACTTTCAGACTGTAAAATATGCTATCATCCAAACCCTCCTACACTGCAGGGGTTCCGTGCTGCTTTCATTGAAGTTAAAGGGTTCTCTGCCTCTGACTTCAACACTATTGTGTATTGTAGCTGTTTAAGGCATTCTGTATCCTTCCCATCTACATTTTACTCACAATGTACCAACCAGCTAAACGTCATCTTTTTATCTGTTGTGAATTCTACAGGGTGCAATCAGCTAATTCTGAATAAAAATTAGATTTGATTGTGGATATGCAATAGTCATAGCAAATACTAAAATCTCCCTATTTTTTTACATACACAGTGCAAACAAGGCCATTTCACTATTTACTTGACTGCTATGATAATTGACAAGCCAATTCCCAATCTCCCAGGTCATTGCTAGCTCCCACTGGGTCATTTCCACAGCAACTCAGAGGCCACACAGGGAGTCTTGACCAATGAACCAACATAAGTGAATGAAGGGCAGTCATTCATGCAAATGTTCTTATACCTCTGCCTTTCCACATTTAATGAAATAGAACATTAAAATTCTTTTAGAACTGCTGAATTGGAAAGCCAGATTTCCTTTTCAACCTGTAGATGTCCAGTGTTCTTATGAGAGAGGATGATTTCTACATCATTAAATTATACAGGATTTTCAGTTCTCTTAAGTCTATCTTTTTTAAAACACTTAGACATGAGAATTTACCATAAAGCCATTTTTTATTTAGTAGTCTAAGACAAATAATGTTCCCTCTAAAAAATTGTCACTTCTGTAAACTATGAATACATTCATCAAATTTTCAATCAGTATTCTGAAAAGCTAAAAATTAATTATTACAGTGGACTCATAAGAGATTGCATAACAGGTGTCTTCAACTGCTTTATAATAAAAATAAAAAAAACTCTGAAATGTTATTTATGGCCATTTAACCTATGTAGTATGTCCTGCTTTTTTTCAGTGATGGATTAGGGCCAAAGTCAAGTACAGAGTACAGCTCTTCTGGCTCCAGTGCTCTGCTGTGCCACCTTGGCACTAAATTCTCCCTCTTTGCTTTGAAACTAACAGTGAAATACAGTGCCTACCTAACTAGCTGCATTAAAAGAGTAATTTAAGCATAAGAAGACTATCTTCTTAGTTGAAAAAGCAAATTTCCATCTTTCAGCTCTCGTTAATTAAGTCTACTACAGCAACATCATGGTTTGAATTCTGACTTTGCTTAATTACAACTGCAGGTAAATCTCCATTGCCTGTGGTTGCCATAAAACATTGGTATGCATGACCTACAGAAATTCAAAGTCTTAAACCTTATAAAATCCATTCTCACCTCATCTAAAAGTCCTCCAGTATACTCTCCTCAATGCCTTAAGTACTTGCAAGATTAGAAATTGTAATTTCCTGTTACAGAAGAAAAATTATAATGCACCCATATTAACCTGCACAACATGGATCTGTGCTTTGGAGACTGAGTTAGAGATCATCTCAGTCTCCAAATACAGTGTTAAAAGCAGTTGCGTGTACACTACAGACCCACAATTCCCACACCAATTTGTCTTCCTACAGTCACTGTTTCTTAGTGTTAACACTGGTTTTTTCTACTCTTTTGTAGTGTAAAACACCTATACTAAAAGTGAGAATTGATTTATTAGCACTCCTTTTAAGTAGATCTAACGCACAAAGATGCATCTGGAGCAACTCTTTACTCCCCTGAAGGAGCAAAGTAACTCTGCAGCCTATTGGTCTTTCTCCAAACTTAGACTCATTTGCATGATCTGTGATGTTAGAGATACTGCTCCTACCTGGGACAGATGCTAGACCCAAGAAACAGCTACTGAATACAGACATCTTCTCTGCAAAAGAGACAGACCACTCCAATTTGCTTCAAATATTACTGATGCATGGCAGAATGAGAAGCATAGTTCACTGATGCAGCACCATTAATTTCCTTACAGGTAACTGGGTAGAAACACTTGACAGCAGTAAGCCTCTAATTGCAGATACTGGAAAAAGGATCTTCTTATGTGACAGGGGAAAGGCAACAGCAGGGCACAAAAGCAAATGAGAAAATGACATGTCTGGCTGAAGTCCACACCCACACTTTTCCCAATAGCACAATGTTTCTTTCCGTTACATATTTACTATTGCAAATCAGCGAAGGCCATAATTCTACCAAAGACAAAATAGGACAAATATTTTTTTTTTCTCATTTGCTTCTTTTAAGAGGTCTAAACTTCACTTCCAAACTCTACTTGATTCATACTTAATTGAGCCACATTCTATATGCAAACTATATGCAAAACAGTGCTCCTGTAGCCATCACTATATGTTCTACAGATTCCTTTATCCATGCATCCAGTTTTCCATTATGAAAATTCTAAATTCTTCTTTAGTATCTACTCAGGCATTAAAGAAATGTCTATTGACACATAATAATAAACAAATTCCTATAAATAGTATCCAAATACTGTTAATTTTTCTTCTTTAAGTGCAACCAAAAATGTTAGATTTCCTGTGAGTTCAGTGGATTGGTTAGAATCACAAAAATATTGCATACAGAATCACAGAATGCTTAGGATTGAAAGGGATCTTAAAGAACCCCTAGTTCCAACCCCCCTGCCATGGGCAGGAACACCTTCCACAAGATCAGGTTGCTCGAACTTGTATCCAACATGGCATTGAACACGTTCAGTCATGGGACAACCACAACTTCTCTGGACAACATGTTCCAGTGCTCCATTACCTTCTGACTAAAGAATTTCTTCCTAACATCTAATCCTAATCCTGCCCTCTTTCATTTTAAAACCATTATTCTTTGTCCTGTCACTATCTGCCCATACCAAGTCCCTCTCCTTCCTTTTTGTAAGACTCCTTAAAGTACTGGAAGACCACAAGGAGGTTCCCCTGAAGCTTTCTCTTCTCCTCCCTGAACAACCCCATCTCTCTCAGCCTGACTTCGTAGGAGAGCTCTTCCATCCCCTCCATCATTGTGGTCCTATACCCTGTTGTCTTCTGTTTCCACAACTACACAAATAGTAAAATGAAAAGCCTATAATCTATTCCTTCTTTCAGTGTTCATCCAATTAGCACATATTTTAAATGGGTTCATTCTTGATAAAAATTTCAAAACCAGGCCCTGTATCCCAGATTGGTTCAGGTCTGCTGTTCTCACTGAAAGCTACTCTTGATAGAATTATATACTTTGCATGCTATAAAGTTCCCTCCGTTTAAGTAGTGGGTGATAACCATGGTCAGTTTGGCTCTTTCAATCCAAATTCTAATCTGACACTATTCCAGGTGAGCAGGATCCTCAGATTCAGCTGCCTCAGCCCTTCAAACCTCCTACCTACCACATCTAATAGAATAAATTTCTCCTAGAAAACACATGGCTATAACAGAACAGTTGTATTATCCTTAATTTTTTAAAGAACAAATTCATAGGAGACAGAAAGAATCCAGCTTCAGCAATGGAATTTCTAAAACACACAAAAATGCTGTTCTCTTGAAAAAGATCACGAGTGAAAAATATGAAAGAAAAAGAAAAAGAAAGTGAGGTAGTGGAGCAAGGTAAGCTCCTCAAGGAAACAACAGCCTTCTGAATGTAATTCCACTTGTGAAACATCTAATGAACTTTATACTCATCCAGTAGCTACTTAATTTTCTCCCTTCATATTCCATTTCTGGCCAAAAGCAGCCTTCTTCATCCAGAAAGCATGCTTCTTTTAAAATTTTCTTACTTCTGCTGTTTCAGTGGCAGTTCTTTTTGCTCTAATGCTCCTGTCATGTGTTACTGGATTTCTGGCCACCAGAGAGCTGCTCAGAGTAAATGGCCCTGCCTAGAGAACATCCACACTTCCAAAATGGAATCAATGTCAATAGCACTGCTTCTCTCTCTCACATCTTCCCACACTGTGAAATAGCTTTCTTGTAGAAAAGTTAACTCTTACAGTCTTAGCAACAATCACATTCAAAGTAAGACTGAAAGACAGATATTCAGACACACATACAGAGAAAGAAACACCCTAAAACACTAAAGACTTCAAGCCCAGGTGGAGCTTTAGCCATCACCCGGTCATAGAATGTAGCAGAGCAAAATAAGCTTCTTGAACCAGTGAGCACCGTCAATTTTAAGGGGTGATTCAATGCCAAAGAGTGTTTCTGTGAAAACAGCATCTCACAACTCAGCCTTTACTGTATTTTAATTGTGATTATCAGTTTACAAGTAACAAGATTATAATGAAGCATGCCCCTCCAGCCTCCAGCCCCTTTCCAGCTGTCAGCGTGGGATCCAGAAAGCTTGTTTCTCTCACATTTTTCCCAGTAACCTTGATCGAGCTTGAACATAGCCAAGGGGAACTATGGGAAGAATAATTTCTCTGGACTACTGCATGGGCAGACACAAAACTCCAGGTGTATGTTTGAAAAAATTGTCTTTACACACTTTTTGAAGACTAGTAACATCAGATAGGCAGCACAAGTGGGTGCCACCAGAGATGACTGCAAACATTTGAGAATGCTCTTCTGTATTTATTGGGAAGGATTGTGGCCATTTTCAGTTTCTAGAAACGCATCTTGAATAAAGGGCAGTTGCATTTCAATTAAGAATGATTTGGCTTAAGCAATATTAAAAAAGAGATGCATATTTTTGGGCATAAAATTCAATAACAATTAGCTACCTGCTCCTGATACAGACAGTGCACCACCAATAAGGGCTGGGATCACATCACCATACTACCCATAGCAGAGAATCCAGGACAGTGCTACCAGGATGGATGCTGCCAGACAGGAGACAGGCAGAAAACATGGAGGAAATGCAGTCAAGCAGCTGCATCACACCTAGACTGTGTACCCCAGCTAAAGAGGAAGGCTACAACCACCTTCACCTGCTGATTAAATCCAGGCTATATGAGTATACAAATCACTACACCCCAAACTGTGATTTTTTTAATGTCTGCTTACATAAGTGGTTTAATTACTTTTCCATATTTTTAAAAACTATACAAACACAATAGAAATCTTACCTTTTCATCACGAATTCACATTTCATTCGTAATATTTACAGGTAAACTATCATCTGTGTTAGCAAAGAATTATGTTTTGGCAGCTAATCATTCTGACTGCACAAAAAGAACTTCTGCCTTTCATAGTATTTTAGGTAGTCAGAGGTTAATTTCTTGATTACCTAATCAAACACCTGCATTTTGCAGCACTTGGCTGTGTAATTAAAGGTGCAGCACTAAGCCGGAATGCTCAAGGTCAACAGCTAAAACATCAGTCGTGTAAGTAATAAGCCCTGGCCGACTCTTCTAAAACCATTCTTCAGATGCAAAGTGTTTCTAAATAGATCAAGAAGATGGCTAGGTTATGAAATAATTGTATTTCTCACTGTCAGACCTTTCCAGAAGTTTTAATTAGAATATAAGCTTCAGTCACCTCAGGATAGCATGCCTATTAAGACTCAAATAGGTATAATAAGGAGTGGTGCTCAATTATGAGCATGTTATAAAACGGCTGGTATTGCTCCCAAGCTAAACAGTTCCCCTAATACTCTAAATATTATCTTCATTAACTGTGTCTTAATAATACCCAGAACTGTGTACTGTAGATATAGTTTATCATGTTTCATTAGGCTGTAATTCAAGCATATATTTAACTACTAAGAATGTAATTGATGTTATCTAACTCAATGGGTCTATTTGAAAAGCTAAGAATTTCTTGTAGAAATGTTGAAGGTTAGTACCAGCACAGAGACTACAGGAGCAGTTCTGCTCTAAGGCTGTCACAGGTCACTGGGAAGGTTAAAGATTTGCTTGTGGAAGGACCTTGTGGTACCTGGAAGGAAAAAAGCAGTTTCATATCTGCATCTCACTGAGGGATAGATACAATTAAGCCTTGCTGTCTTAAGCAAGGCTTTGGTCCCGCTCATGTAGTAGGCATTTTACCTGAGTAACTGAGCTAGACTGAAGCATGATGACCTTTAAAGATCTCTTTCAATCCAAACTATTCTTTGATTCTATGACACAATAATTTGGTCCAAAACTGCCTTTCTAAGTTTTGCAGTTCAGCATAATATAGAAAAGTCATCCAAAAGTTTCCTGAACGTTTGACTATGCTCTTCCTTTAGTCAAACATCCAAAATTACCTCAGAGGAGCTACACTTCTCATTTTATTTGTTTAAAAATCATCCACGTGCATTGAAAGTATTAGAAATATTAAAGATTTAAATATCTTCCTTTTTTCATAACTCTCAAGCACTCAGGTACATATGTTGAAAAGAAAGGTCATGTATTGTAGTTCACTGCAAAAATGTTCACAATATTTTTGCATGGCAATGCCACAAAGGAGTAATTAAACTCATTGATGTTTACAGAGCATTTTGAGACATTTGAATTCAGTTTTAGTCACTGTTAAGGAACATAAAATTCTCTTCCAGACTCAAATATTCCAGGAAGCAAATACCTCTGTTCTTTTTACTCCCTTTATAAAATGTTCTTTTTATTTGACTATGCAAAATGTATTTAAAAAAAACCAAAACAGATAGAGAAAAGCAGCTGCAATGGTTCACTGTTTCACAGAGTGCTGGGTGAAAAGAAAATGGTAGAAAAAAAGAAGTGTGGATAAAGTGCTTCAAAAAGAAAAACATTAATGCTTTGTAGTATATGTGTGCAATGTGAACCTGTTCTACAGTTATGGTTGCTCTGAAGAGGAAAAAAAGGATTTTTCTTTCTTAAGGGTTAAGAAAAAATCTTATCCAATCTGCATAAATACCAGCCCCTCCAAGAGAAAAAAACAAATAATGCATTTGCAGTAGAGTGGCTTTTTTTGGAACCTATCATATGCATAATATCTTTAAATGAGAATGTGCTGAATCTGCACTCTCTTCCCACTATAGCTTCCTGATGGAACTGTGTAAATGCTTCTGTAAAAAAAGGTACCATGTTTTGTGAACTACAAAACTAAAGGGTTAGACTTATGAAAGAACTGCAACTTGACATTATGTGAACTCTTTACCATATTAACATTTGAGCATCATCCCAGAGAGGCCATATATATCTGCCTATAGATTTGTTTGAATTCCATAAAAAATACAAAGTCTTTCAGTTTCAAAATAATGGGGAGAACTTGGTGTTTGCATTACAAGAGAGACTAAGAACTGTCTTAATTCCTCATACAGCAGTACATACATAAATTATGCTGCAATACCATCCTGAATTTGCAAATCATTTCAGATCTAAGTGCCTATATCAATCTTTAAGCTGCAGCATTTATTTTAGGGTATAAGCTCTCCTTTGCAAATGGTGTTTCAAACAACTGCTCACAGTACAGCTAAATTTCTCAGAAAATTTTACCTCTTCTATTATATTATCATGGTTCTAGTATCTGAGCACACATCATACAAAGCACTTTCAAAGACTAGACTAGAGGCCATTCAGATCAATCTCGTTACCCATCAAATGTGACTTGCTTCCCTTTATTGTCTAATTTCAGTCAAGTGCATAAATCATATGTGTTTTGAACTCCACCTTCTCAGAATCCCGTACACTCAGAAATAAAGAATTTCAAATATCAGTAAAGAATTTTAAGGAAAAATATTTTCTATTTAGCCGTACTTTTTTAGGTAAGAAAATGATCAATACATGTTCATATTTTCCAGTGCACTGACTGCAATAACCCATTAAAAACTGTCACACAGCAAGAGGATACAAAGATACACTTTTGCATATTTACACTGATATATATTGGAAAATACTGTTTTTTCTCCTTGTGCCCTGTACAGAAGTGAAATTTGCATGTCTGCATTTGTTTAACAAGAGTAACTTCAACTTGCACAATGACTTGATGTTCCCATCTCTCTCTGCATACTATCACCATTTGACTGATAGTTGCATGGCTCTAGGAACAGTGACTGCCTTTCAACTGTATCATCATAACAAGCAAAGAGCCAAAACCAATGTATACTCAAAGAAATAGTAATTTTAAAAATCTTTACATCATAAATACAATAACAGCTACCTATCCTAGGTAAGAGGGTTCAGAAGACTATGACCCAGCAGATGATAACACTCAACAGCTGAGCCTGATTTGATGTCTGGCACACTATTGCATAAAAATATATCATGCCAGAATAATATCTGTCTGTCTTCTGGCTACCCTGCAATCAAGGTAGTCTGATCAAATTACCTTTGATGACTTGAATAAAAAGCTGGCATTTGTTTCTTGTACTGTTAATAAAGTAATGAACCCTGCTGTGCTCATGCCCTGAGGAGTCTGACAGAGAGGAAGAAAAAAGTAAGGAATAATTTCACCACAAATACATAGTTCTAGTTATTTGTAGATACAGATCTTCAAAGGCATTTGGGTCAGGAAGATAGAGTGACCTTGAGGATAGTCCCTGAGTTTTGTTACTATTGCAAAGAATCCTGTCTTTATAGTGGTGTTATTTCACTACAAAAATTCTTGTATGCATGCTTCTGTGTGACAATATTAATTAAAAAACAAAAAAAAGACCTTGTCTAAAGAGCCTAGCATAATAAGAATTGTAATAAAATCTTCCACGTAATTTATTTGTTTCAGTAGAAAACTGGAGCTGGTCCAGGGTATTTAATTTTGTAGCAGGGAAGGAGCAAGTCACATTTACAAAACTGCAGTCCATGTCTGAATTACATGTATTTGACTCAGAAGTCACTTACAGACAAAAAAAGTAAAGTTTTCCAAACAGTAGATCTTAGAGTAATAGCTTTAGCTAGCTGGTACTGTGGGATTAAATTTCCTCAGTAGCTTATCAGCCACAGTTTAGCTCAGTCAAGACAAATGAAGGACAGAGGTTCAGGTACAGCTGCCTTTAGCTGATGAGTTCTGGGATAAGCAATGCAGGTTGTCTACTGCTGTCACAGATCAAGAAAATATGCAGAACCACATCTTTGCCTTCAGTTTATATGGATGAGCTTAACACAAAGGCTTTCTCTTCACCCCTTCCCCATAAACTTTTTTGCAGAAGTATGTCTGTTCTAAAATTTTAAGCAGATATTAATATTCTAATGTATTACTGAAATAGCTTTTGCCAGACCTACCTGTGGTGTGCTTACTTTTCTTAAACATTTCTCTGCTACTCTTTGATATCTGCTTCACCTGCTGTGCCTGCAGTCATGCAGGGTATGTTCTGTGGTTGCTTCATCCCATATTCTCATTTGAGGTGTTACCAAAACTCCATCAGCTGGGACATGGGTTTGCAAATGCAGAACAGAATAAGGCAGCTAATGGGACAGTGTCCAGGGAGGGACATGGACAGTGAGACATGGAAAAACAATGGAAGAATAAAGACAGAGAGGTACAGTTGAGGAAGGAAAGGGAAAGAGAATGCAGAAGGCTTGGGGACACAGGATAGTTATAAAAGTATTCTGGGAGCAGAATTTTAGGTCAAGTTCTGTGGAAAGGGGAGTAAGGTAAACAGGTAATGGCAGAAAGTGGAGAACAGAAAAAGGGAAGAAGGAAAACTAAAAAAAAGAAAACAAAACCAACAACAAACAAAACAAACAGGAAGCCATTGTGAGCTTTTTAATATTTTAGAACATGTTCACCTTAGTAATTTCTAGATATAACAGTGAAAAAATAGTTACGCTTATTTAAATAATAAAGGATTTTTAGATCTCAGGATGAGAGAGCAAAATCACCCTTCCTTTGAACTTTTAATTCTGCCCTCATCTTCTTACAGGAAAATACATTAGTTAACTTCAACTGATGCAGTCCATTTCACCAAAGGAAGGTAGGGCCATGGGAATTCTCCCCCAAATATCTTCTCAGATGAAAAAATTTGCTTCATTCACAAGAAATAACATTCACGACACTTCTCAAAACTCACCATTCATATAGACTATGTGATGCTAACAGTAAATTCAAACAGTAGACAAAACCAAAACTAGTTGATGAAAACTGTAATGGAATTTGAGAATTGTTTGCAAGACTTTTTTTTCCTTTTTTTTAAATCTCAGCATGTTTCTATTGAAAATAATAAAATCAAGCAAAATATCAAAAACTGGTTCCTAAAGGTATGTTTCAGTAGGTAGACATTTATTCTTATTTATTCTTTTTTCAACCACAGTCATAGAAAGCAGCTATTAAGTTATTTAAATATTTAGCACTCTGTAAAATATTAGAACCAGACAACTCCTTGCAATATATTCCCAGTAAGATACTCAAGTCACTAAAACAAAACAAAAAACCAAAAAAACCAAAAAAAAAGAAAAAAAAAGGAAAAGACAAAAATGCAAATATAGCAAACCCAAGAATAAGGCAAAGCAGTCTATTTTTGGCTACCTACTTATAAAAAATCTGACTACTAATCATATTCTGAACAATCTAAAATAAACATGCGTAGACAATTCTGGAAGATTCAGTCAGAGAAGTGAAATCCTACAGGATTAAATAAAATTCTGCAGCTGCCATCACTTATATTGAACTAGTACAAGCATGTCAAGATTCAGGCATAGAAATTAAATGTACAGCAATATTTTGAACATAAAAGCTCAGTACAAAAACAGAGTAGAATAAAAACTTGCCCTTTATAAAAGGACAATTCTATTTTATCCTATTAGGATTCATATGCATTTTAAATTTCAGTGGACATAAAAGAAAAGAAAAATAATTTAATATCTTCGAGAGCTTGCCAAAATCAACACCCAAACAGCCATCCAGAAGATAAATTTTATGATTATTCAGGTTTTACAAATCAGCATTTACATTCACTTACATAAAAATGCAAAATATAGTGGGCATCAGCATCAGCCAAGAGTTTAGCTTACCACAGACCATATGGGAGGATGTCCCCATAGACTGTGTATCTTGTACTCACACGGCATCTGCAGTAGCTAGCAACACTTTATCTGATGTAATAACACCTTCTGCTCTTAGCCTTTCTGTTATAAAACAAATGATTAAGTGATCTCACCATAAGCAGCCTCATGGAATACTGACAGGGTGGGATGAATATAGGGAGTTATCATTCCACGTTCCAGGCACCTTGTAAGTGAATATATTAGGAGTTACAGCCTAAGTTTATCCTTTTTTTAGAAGACCATACTGCTTTTAAAAAGAAATGATAACCAGCAAATTGAGTGGAGTCTCTTTAGACTCTTTGGTTCCTTACAATGCTTATGTTAGTGGAATAAATAAATTCCATGAAAATACAATAAAATCAATATAAACCCGTTATCAACAAAGTGCTATTGTGCTTTGAAGTTATTCTGTTAGCTAGAATTCAGTAATGTAACCAGCACCATCCACAGCAGTCATGCTATAAATTCAGACTGTGTACAGAGCAGTGCACCTTCAACAAATACTGAGTGCACACATGAACTCAGCAATTTGTGTTTATGAGCTGCAGTCTTTTAAAACAAAGAAGCATCCAATGGGATAGGTGCTTCTTGTAGGCACCGTCTCCCACTGCATCACTAGATTAGCTAACAGAAATAGTGCTGATATACACTGAAGGAAAGGTGGCAATACATCAAGAGAAAGATGCTTTCCAACAAAGTCACTGTCTCAATCATGTACTAAAGAAGGATGGAATCATCAAAATTTATTGCAATAAGCCAAATACCCACATCCTTTTTTCCATATAAGTTTGCCATCAAATATGACTTTTATTATTTTCTAGTATTAGAATATGTATCTAAATAGAGAGAATATTAATAACATAAAATTAAGGAAGAATGACATGTATTTAGGTCTTTAAATTTTGTCAGAAGGAGACTACCTATCACCAGCCTGATTTACCCAAAGAAACATTGACAAAAAAAATAAACTCAGCCTCTGTTTCATGGGAGTGTTCATTGCAGGAGAAAATAAGTGCAGATGAAAACATAGTCTAGAATTTTTTCTATTTTAGCAAATAAATGTTTTCCAACATGTGTTTTTCCACTTAAAAAACACAAAAAAACAAAAAAACCCAAACAAACAAAAAAGTCCATCCAGCTCTTACCTTGTCCTGTCCTATGCTGAAAGCACCGAGCAGGAAATGCTCTCAGTGAAGTCATAAAATTAACAATATAATAAAAATGTCTTCAGAATCCTATATCTTCTAAGAGTTCCCTTATACTGTCTGCATCCAAAATGATAGCTCTGCTGACAGAGGTAGCCCAAGACCAGACCACATTAGAGATCAGTTTTAGAAATTTCTGCAGTGATGTCATATTCTCACACAACAGGGTTTAATCAATTACATTAGTCTCTTGTGTTATTACAATCTCAAATTTAGTATACTATGTCTGCTTTTAATATTCTTCACTGATGTGTGAATACCACTTGACCAAACTCTGCTCATCAGGTACTTGAAATTATTTTTCAGAATTATAATAGATGGATAATCCGGAAAACCAGAAAGTCAAACTTCATACTGCTTAAAACTAAATGTTTTTATCCTTAAAGGCCTTGACTCTTTAATCATCTCTCTTAACACATAAAATGCATCTCCAGGAAATCTAATCCTGTTTAAGCAGTGGCAATCCTTTCAGAGTTTTTTCAACATCTGTAAAAATTGTGTCATCTTCTGGCATCAGATAAAGATAGCGTTAGAATATAGTAGATTTTTTCACCCCCAGGATTGTCTTTGAATAACATTGTGAAAATCAGAATTATTTTCTCTGTAATAAATATCTGCCTAACATGCTATTTCCAATTGTCTGTTTAGAGCAAAAGAAACTCAACTGCACTGATTATAAAACAGATCCTCTAATGTTATGCATCTGAATTTCCTCAAACCTCCCTATCAAATTGACTGCTGAGGAGATTACAAACTTTAAGGAGTCATCATTTGGGAAGCTCCAAATACCTCAACTGGGTTATACCTCCTGAGCATCCTGCACAAAAATGGTATAATCTCTAGACCTTTTTAGGTAAGTGGTCAACCCTCAGCAGGGTTTTTGAAGAACTTTTCAAGTGCTTACATTTCATCTGAGTTCTCATTCATATGCCAGAATGCTTTTTGGATATTTTCTTAAAAGGGATAACAGAGAAGGAAGGTATTTTCATGTCTGAAAGCACAGTATGCTACTACATACTGCAGATTGTCTATTATTACTAAAGCATGTGATGGGTCAGTAATTACTTCCTGCTTGAAAACTGCCACTTGTGTCCCAATCAGCTTCATGCAGTACACTCACTCCATAACTAATCACCAGTAATGAAAAAGTAACACATCTTCCTTCAGTAGAACAACTGCTAAGTAAGTTGATATCTGAAAGGAACAAATAAAATCTTCAAATAACATCTTAGTTTAATCATCTCTCAAGCCATGCCAAATGAAACATATCCAGGCAACAAATATGATTATAATGAAATAGGAGGGCCACTCTTTTCCCATTCCAGCCACTGCTAGAGATCTTTCATGCTTATTCTCAGTGTGAACATAAGGTCTTTATGCTTTTTGGTCCAAATTCAGAAGTTATTACATTAAAAGAGGTCAATTTCAGACTTAGTTTTTTGGCATTGTCTTTAGTTTTGAAGAGAATTCTCTAGGTCTTTAATCCTACTTGAATGTTTTTTATAAGCCCTCTTCCCTATAAGTCCTATTTCCATCTGAAACAGTTTTCTTCCAGTTTGCTCTCAAAGGCAGATAAAAAGACTTGGAGATGGGTGCTGGGAGGCAGAATACTAAGCTTTGCTGGATGCACTAATGTTTTTACCATAACACTGTCACTGTTGTATATAAACAAGATCACACAGTAAGAGCCAGTAACACTGGTCTCTACCTGGAGTTAGAACAGAAACTCTTGGTTAAAGAGCAGGAAGAGAAGGAAAAGGAAAGAATGAGTAACAAAGAGAAGAAGGAACGAAGCAAACCTATGCCAGAAAAAAACAATTATTCAGATTTTTCCAACAACCAGGGATGGATATCAAGCTTCTACTAATCTTGTCAACTGGTGACATTTGTTTGACAGGTCCAGTGAAGAGAGATACAATCAGCAGTTCTTCTTTTCTATTTAAACTAAAGGGTTGAAGGGGACCTTATTGATCATCTAGTCTCAACCCCACTTGCCATGGGTAGGGAGACCTCCCACTGGACCAGGTTGCTCAAGGCCTTATCCAACTTGGCCTTGAACACTGACAGGGTTGGGGCATCCACAACCTCCCTGAGCCACCTATTTCAGTATCTTCCCACCTCACATTAAAGATTTTTGTTTTCTAATAGCTATCCTAAATTTCTCTTCTTTCAGTTTATATCCATTATTCCTTGTCCTATCACTACAGACATATCAACACAAAATAATCAGTGGAAGAGTTGCCCCACTTGGTTAGGTACTGTTGGAAGCTGGCATTAACCAGTCCATTCCACTTCATTCAGTAATAATCAAAGGCCCAGCTGTTCTGCTATGAAGAAATGGAAAGGTACAGCATGGTGAGCACAGGAAAGCGTGTCAGCAGAAAGCAGTGAGACATATCAACAAAGGGAATTATTTTAATGAAAATAGACTTCTACTCTTCTGCTTGTATTTTCACCTGGTCACCAAAATCTCCATGCAGTCTGGCTCTGAGCTGTAATGGTCTTGTTCTGCATAGCAGTAAGCACTAATTCCAATCCATGTCAGCAGGATATAATGCTGCCAGTGGAGTTGCACAAGCTAGCTCAAATACTGGAGGCAGTATAGTTGCACTATAGAAGTGCCACAGCTAATTAGACCGACTACTACATCATGTGGAACCCTAGGGGAGTTGTGAGATCTGACACTAGATTTCTCCTAGATTTTAATTTCCAAGGTGGTGTATCTTTTGTCGAATGTAGACTGCTTCATGGTCTTTGAAACATTTTGAATGCTGAGCTTTCCCATCTGAACTGACTCAGAACATCCAAACCAATTCATTTGGTTTTGGTGGGCCCCGGCTACTATCGCAGCTTCTTGGTTTCTTTCTTTCAGGCTATTTTGTGAAGCAGTTCATTATTATCAGCAAACACAATTGTCAGCTTCTGTTCCAGACAGATGCCCAAATTACAGCATACTCCTATAGTAAACCCTGAATGATGTGGAACTGTTGGAGCTCAGACTAAAAAATCAAGGTTGTCTTTGCAACACAAGCTTATTTTACTTGCAGTGATTTCCCACATCTTCCTACTCAATGTTTTAACAAGAAATCTCTTTGCAGTTTGAAACCTTCAGCAGTCCAATGGTTTTATAACAGTTACAGATACAGTACCTGCTATTCCTGAACCAAAACAGCCAGTTATTACTCATATCCTTCACCTGGAGGCTTCCTCTACATTCTGCTCTAAACATTTCAGCGTCAAAAACTATGGTTTCACGCTTTGATTTACAAGTGGTATTCTGGTACTCTGAGGAGCACTTTACACTGCAGGGTGGATGAATATACCAGTTCATATTCCATTAATGTCTACCCTGACATTAGGAACTTCTTTGGTAAGTTTTTCAATAGATCTGAAAACAGATTTGAATCTTAAGTCTCCTGAATTGTATAAAGAGATAAGCCTCTCTTACTAGGCATACTTTCCTCCTGTAAATTCAATTTTTGTTCTTCATCTAGATACTGTTCTAAAATATCAAATACTTGGTTATAACATCAGCATTACCATATTTATGCCGATGCCTGCTTTAAATTTATAATCAGTCAAAACAGTTCAGGTTTTTTTCTGACCACTTAGCTAGCTGACACTCAGGAATCCAGAACCATAAAATCTACTGCAGAGATACACAATGCCTATTGAATAGAAATAATGAAAAATAAGATTAAATGTTCTAGAACATAATCAAAACTATAAGTTTATGTAACTATTTCTCTAAAGAAAATCTGGACTTCTACCATGACATATCACCTTCTTAAGACACCGGTATGCTTATTTATTTTTCTGAGACTGTAAGGACTGCCATGTGTGTTCAAATTTAAAGAATTTTGGCATGCAAGCAGCTTAGAGAAATGGCTGTCAGTACTTGAGAAGAAAAAAATCACATTGCATTAACTATTGTAAGCTTGCCTTTCTCACTTAACCTGTGCAGTGTCTGTGCAATATTAGTTCAGCAATATTACTTAACAAAAAGAAAGACTCCTGCAAAACTTTCCATATCCTAAAAGGAATGGAAAATTATCAATTTCCATATAGCCTTAGTTAATACAGAAGAAATGCTGAATAACAGACTCCAGTTTGTCACAAACTGCTTGCCAGACACTTCTTCCAGGATTTCAACATGCATTAGGATACAGTAGTAGGATAACAAACAAACCTGGAAAGCCAGTATTGATCAAGTTATGGTGAAACTTCCACACCTCTCTTTATTTTTACATTCTTTTTACTTTTTTTCATACACAGCCAGTATCCCAAATAACACATAGTCAATACCCAGTATGGTGTACTGCCAAACCTTTTCCATACAGTCTTTAAGTATCTGAGCAGCTTTGCACTGTTTTTGCTTCAGACACGCAGCAATGCTTATAAGTCACACATAACTATCAGAAATGAAAACCAGATCTCAAACTTACTTTTTCCTTACTTTGAATTGTGAACATGGACAGTAATTTGAATGAATGAATGTTCAGTTTTAATCTACTAGACAGCTGCAATAATTCTTTCAAAAAATCAGAGAAACAACACATATACAAACATTTCCAGAAACTGAAAAATGTTAAATAGCAATAAAGCAGCAAGTAACTTGCAACTTCAGCAGGCAGGTTTACATTGCTGTTAAATCTCTTGATAGTATTAAATAGGACCATGATTCAAAGTTTTTAAATGCATGCTGTACTTATTTCTATGGAAACTGAAAGTTTGCTTTCATTTAGAGTTGTACACCAAGCAAATCTTACAAAATCCATGTAACCTATTTCAGAAGGAAAAGTGCCCAATTCTCAAACAGTCACTTATCACATCACACCAGAAGCACTTTCATACGTCCAACCTACACACCTAACCAGCTCCACAATGAATGAAAGGAAAAGAAATAGCTTGCAGAATTTTCTTGGACATTAAATAGACTGTCCTCCAGGGGGTGAATAAGGACTCTGGATTCATAAGACTGACCTCTGAAAAAGTACACAATCACCAACCCTGTGAGCTGTATGTGCACAAATACGCACAATTGCAGACAGACCAGCACAATTAAGAACACACCAATGACTGAATGGCTTGTTCTCAGGTACCAGGATCACTGCTCTGAAGTCTCTCTTCTGAGGAAAAAAGTAACTGATCATCATCAGCTAAAGGTATGCAACACTCCCATTATGCATTATTTAGAGAAATACTTCTGTTTGACTGTATTTTGAAGACACATTTAGAAGTGACACCCCCCACCCCCATCCCATCGAAATACCTTTACTTCTTCCTTGAAATTCAGTACAATCATTTTCAGATGAAATCACAAAACTGTCTGGATAAGCAAGGGAATGGAAGCAATTTTAAAAGCATGCACAGACAAAAATAGGAAAAAAAGTACTTCACACACAGGCATGAGTATTTTTCTGAAATTATCTTCTGCGCATTCTTTGTTGCAATTGCCAGTTTTAGAATACATACCTAATGCAATTCTATACATAGGTTATAGAATAAAAAAATTAGTTTGTGGGTTTTTTTAGTGTAATAATTATATCCATTCAACTGCAGCTTCTCATTTAGAGATGGCTGTATCTTCTCCACATTTGCTTCTACATACTGTAATATCTTCTTAACTTCCTGCTTCCACATCTTGAAACAGATAAACTGGTATAGAGCACCTTTATGCTCAAGTCAATCCTACCAAGCACTACTGGAGTAGAGTTTGCTTCCTTACCTGTCTCATTTACTGCTAGGAAACAAATTTGTAGTGGAAACAAGCTATGATGGACAGTTCTTGCTTTTGCAGTTAAGATACTTCTTCTTGGTTGCAGTTATGAAAACTTGTTGGGAAGGTATCTAGGGGAAAGGGGATATGGCTCCTTCCTTGAGGAAGACACTGAGCTTCTTCAAAGAGAAAAAGGTCAAGCAAAGGCACCGGCATAATGGTACAGAGCTGAGAACATGCAACTCATTTGAAAAGGTGAAGAAAGGAAGGCAAGAAGCAGATATTTTTTTCTATGGGCCTCACAGGATGGTGCTGAATCAGAAGGTCAGTGCGTTCTCTGGAAACAAGAATCAACTCTGGGAAAGCATTTGTTTATAACTCCTTATTTCTATTGCCTTTACTAAGCTCTTTGAATTTTCTAGGGAGCTAACTAGTTTTATGCTAATAAAACCTAAAAGTAATTTACTTATTTACTTGTTTATTTAAAAGTCTTTTGATTTCTTTTGAAGAAAGAAATTTCACAGACATCTGCCTTACAGCTGTGGCTGACTTGGGGTACCATGACACTAAAAAGTAAGTTGTCAAATCAGGAAAGCTTCAGAAGTTTCTCGCAGAAAAGAAACAAATAAAACCATCACCAAGAAAAATAATAACAGAATCAAGCTGTACCTGGTCTGTTGGTCTTGCAAGTTCATAGATTTGGTTATCAATTCAAGAACTCAGCCCCTCCTAACTTTTACCTCTGACTGCTGTCAGACTGCTACCAGAAGGAATAAGAAGTGCCTTATGAATAACAAAGTCAGATTCAATCTAGCTATTTGAAACAAGGAAAGCCAAAACCACAGAACCAATCATCTCTCTGGAGCCCCATTACTTTTCACACTGTCAATGTGGTCTCAAACTGACACTGCACAAAGAAGTTGTGGATACCCCATCCCTGTAAGTGTTCAAGGCCAGGCTGGATGGGACTTTAAGCAACCGGACGTAGTGTAAGGTGTCCCTGCCTACGGCAGGGGGGTTGGAACTAGATGATCTTTAAGGTTCCTTCCAACCCAAACCACTCTATGAATGTTCCTCAAGTATTTTTTACTCTCCTTAATCCTTTCCTTAAGTCTAACTTTTATAAATGTTTCTTTGAAGCTTATGGTTTTCAAGTTAGCCTGAAATTTATCCTTTCTAATTTTAACAACAGCACACTGAATAATGTAGACTAATTTTAGGGCAATGATCATGCTCACTGTGATGACAAGAAGTCTACCCATGCTAGGTGCAGTTTCTGAAGCAACACAGACAAGAAGGTGGGCAGAAGGTCAGGTGAGGGTAACTGTCCAGCACTGCAGAGAATACACTAAATTTTTCTTGTCTGCTTGCAGCTTCTTTTCTAGGTGTGCCAATCCCCACATACAAGGTAACATCTTTTCCCTGAGAGCCATCCCCCTCTGCAGTTCTACAGCAGCTTAGATGAGAATCCTCTCATGCTTCTTTTTCAGTTTTATTCATGTCAATGTTCAACAGATGGAAAATACCAAAAGCTGATTAAGTTAAGTAGTCACTAAAGGATGTTCAGCCCACTGCACTAACCAACAAGAATTAGTGTCATTTTTTTTAGTAATAATGTACAATAGAAACTTCTCCTTCTGTATCCCAGTTGTGCAGCCTTTTTGAAAGGCAGGCCAGCTAATATGAAAAGTATTCCTTAAATTATGTTGGATTTAATTGCATAAAATAATTCTACTTCAGTTGAGCTATGAGATCATCATCATCATGGCTAGGCTTCACAAATGAAGATTTGGGAAGCGCTCTACCCACGCTTGCTGCAAACGCGCTGATGGCTAAAAAGGCCGATGCGAGATAGGCAAGTCCGGTTGCAAAAGGCACAGCAGAAAGTCTCCATAGGCGGTGTTGGCGAGGCACGGTTCTTTCTGCGTTATCTTTTCTCCTCCAGACTGATTCTGCGTGCATTCTCAAAGGAATCAGCAGCATTATGGATGGTGTGTCTCCATGCCTCC
>VWZG01011005.1:97157-109409 GCA_013396735.1 Grallaria varia | reverse complement strand
GGTAGATGACCCACGATTCAGACCCATATAAAAGACTGGAGAGCACAATGGCTTTATAGACACTGATCTTGGTACTTTTCTTCAAGTGCTTATTGTGCCAGACTCTTTTATAGAGTCTTCCAAAGGCACTGTAGGCCTTTGCTAATCTGTTGCTTATCTCTTGGTCAATCTTACCATCTGAGGAAATGATGTTTCCCAGATAGGTGGACTGATTTGAGTTCTGATTCACCTATGGTGATGTAGGGGTGATGGAAGGTTTCCTGAGGTGCAGGTTGGAAGAGAACTTCTGTCTTCTTCAAGCTGACCTCCAGCCCAAAAAGCTCAGCAGCCTCTGCAAAGCAGGATGTTAAGCGCTGCAGAGCTGCTTCTGTGTGAGCAACAAGGGCGGCTTCATCAGCAAAAAGAAGCTCTCGGACAAGGTGATTGAGGGTCTTGGTGTGGGCCTTCAGTCTCCTGAGGTTGAACAGGCTTCCATCAGTACGGTATCGGATGTCGATGAGATCATATAGCACATGAAATGTTAATTAGGATAGTTTCTCCTTAAATTTAGGAACATGGGAATGAATTCTGTGGAACAACTTGGGGCAAAACTCTCTTCCCTTACATCTAGGATGTAAATGACAGGTGTAGCAGCAGTGCACTTGAACATCATTTTTCTCTGAGTAAAATTGTACAAAATTGAAACTAACTTACCAAAAAGTTCTCTGATTCAGAAAACATGCCAGGAAAACATTAGAAATAATATACTAAGCTGGATAACAGACTTTTAATTGTTTTGGAAAACTTTGCTTGCCATTATTATAGTATTTCCAATTTTTTTTTTTTTTTTTTCCACAAAACACAAAATGCATTTCCTATGGCATAGTTGAAGTCGCGTTATCTTAAAGGAACTCTTCATTAAACACAAATACAAACTAAGATGTACAAGCTTACTGATTATAGAGATTCTACACCTCACTTTTAAACATAGCTGAGCCACTCAACAATAAACCTAGCACAGTGATTCTAGTATTTTGACTATGACTTTCAAATCTCTAAAAGAACAGCAAAGATACAGAGGTTGAAATCCTTTCTTCACTAGGTTTACTGGGAAATGAAGGTATTTCAGCAGGGCGAAATGGCACAAAGGGATGTTATTAAAATAGTCAGTTTTACTAAAAGCAATGCTGAAATATGACAGTCAAACCCACGCACTACATCACTGGTAGAATTTATTTTCACATGTCCACCAGGTTATCTTGAAAGCCAGAACTGGAAAAATAGGGCATATCTCATAAATCACTGTAACTGTTAATTAGTAACCAAAGCTGGTGAAAGGTCTTGAAGCACTTTGGGCCATGGTAGTAGCAACACAGCCATCATCTTCATGGATTAATGCAAAGGACCAACACTAATAAATCAATACTGTAAAAAAAAAAAAAAAGCATATCTGAAAATAAATGATATTACTTATATGCTATTACTTGAAAAGCAAAAAGAATCCATTCCCATCTTTCAGTACCTTCTTTAGAATTACAAATTATCTAACTGATGTTAATGAGATCAGTCTAATGAGATTTTATAATGGATCTTTATCTGTACTGTTGCAGTGGTATTTCAGGGAATTTATTTAATACACAGACAATTGTTTTTTAATGGTTTCTACAAAGATGCTTTAAATTTTGAAGTCATGTTTTCTGTAAGATTTTTAAAGTGAAACTAAGTATAAGCTTACATATTTGATTTTTTCAGAGTAGATCTGATCCATGTAATAACAATACCCAGATGTTCCATGTGTCAAAAATAATACAATCTTAAAAAACCTCCAGATTTCAGCTATAATTAACCACCTAACATCCTTATGTAGAGCACCACTCCCAGATTCAGAACCAGTTCCCCCAAGAATAACGAATATTCCTATAAATGAGGAAAAATAAAGGTGATAAAGTAAGACAATGAAAAAAAGATGAGTACTTGTTGATTATTCACAGAAAATGTGGACTTTATAATTTCCTGTAGTCAGAAATCTGTGACTTTTTCCTGCTGAAGCCATCAATGCTTCTTCACTATAGTGTTTTATTACTGTGGTATGTTTTTCTGATAAAAATTACAATTTTTTTTTCTTTTTTTTATCATTAGCTGTCTGCCTTTGAAACATATTGTGTATCTTAACAGTGACTTTGTAAGGTCTTCACATTCTTGTATTCTCTTGACTATAACTGAGCTCTGTATTTACTAATTCATCTTTATTTGCAGCTGGCAGATGCAAAGATGTTAGCTACACTCAGGAGACTTTGACATGTGACTTTGTGAAATGTAGAGGAGATACGATTTTCCCTTTAGCACATTATTTTATTTTGTGTTTAAAAGAAATGTGAGTCCCAAGGTAAAAAGAGATTATTAGACTAACTTACTTTCAAAATAAGGACTTAATAATCAACACGCAGCTCTTGATTTCTAATAACTTTAGCTAGCTAAGTTTAGTTGATATAACTGCTGATTAAAACAAAAGCAGAGTGCAAGGGAACAGAATAGGCTCAGCTACCTGATTCTGAGTCCTGCCTTGGACTTACAAGCTTGGCAGAGCTGTGAAGAGGATCTTTCTGGTTGAGGATAAAGCTGCAAAGAGGAATGGTTAGGCTCCTTTGTAGGCCACTGAAGATGAAGGGTAGCACTGGTAGCATTTTACTGAGTTAGTTCAAGACTCACATGGACTAAATTATACAGTATACCAAGCAGGAGATATCTCTTCTGCAGGTTCAGATTTCATGCAGAAGATCAATTACATGTGTCAAAACTGAGAGGAGGTAGTCAGAGAGGTAGCCAGAACTTCAACCCCCCCGACACAGACATTCTCCCCACTGAACCCGTCATACAACTCATCTGTATCCTTAGTGCTGGCGTACAAGGATGGGGCATAAGGTGAGCTATTGCAAAAAGCATGCAAAAATATACCAGTCCAGGATAAAAACTATTTTAAATATTTCACTTCATTGACATGACCAGGATATTTAGTCAGTGGTAGCATGAAATTATCTCTCTTCCTTGGAAAGAAAATTATGAATTCTTCGGAAACAGAGGGCAAGAGTCATGCACATGCATGTAATGGTACTCTGCCATGAACTACATGCACAGGCATAATTCTTTATGGACTGAACTTCTAAAAATCAAGCTAATTGGTAAAATTAATCTCCAAAGTCTGAGGTACCAAACCAGTGTGTACTTGATACATTATCTCTTCCCCCAATATTCCAATTTTTCTTCATACAGCAGAGAATACTGCTAGAAATAACAATAACTTCTGTCTATTCTGCTTAAGCTCCTTACCTGCAAGTAGGCATCAAATCCAAAACTGCATATATGTGTTTTGGGTTGAGTATGTGTAACTAAGTGCAATAGTAATGCATAAACAGAATAAAGGTCAGTTAGCACCAGAAGCAACTGACAACTACCAAATACTCTTTAAAAACAGACATAATCATCTAAATACACCAAAACACATGAAAATTTTGGGCATAATTATTTCTGGGCTTAATAATTCAGTGTATGATAGTCTTAAGCTCTTGTCAAAATTTCTATGAAAGTGTATTGTTAAAAATGGAAGAACAAAACTGTTTGAACATAAATAAAAGATCACTAGAGGAAAAGCAGACTATCAAGTCACAGAATTATTCTCTTATTTTCTGTTCATAATAATTGACAAAATTAGGGTAACCAACATGGACAATGATAAATAGCAGAGCCTTAAGAAAAGCAAGAGCAAAAACATCCCTCTGCTAGCTGGTGATAACCCTCAAGCACGCCGGTATAAGCCGACTGATGTCACCTTACTGCTCTTCTCAGTTACTCACTAGGAGCCTGTTGCTGTATTTTTTTTCTTCAACAGAGCTAAATAATTTATCAGGCCACAGAACTCTGTGAGCAGGCCAGACTGCAAGGCATCAGGCCAAGACCAAGGTCGCCATGGAGACCTACAGGCAGCATCCTCCCCCACTGCCTCCACTGCACAGAGAGCCTATGAGAAACAGCATCAGCTGAGCAGCCGTGCTCATTTCAGCAGTGAACAACAGGTATAATAAATTAATAATTAAAAAAAAAGAGGAAAAATATATAAAAGCATTTGCTGTAACTGCATTGAAAGACTTAAATGACAAATGAGTCAGTAAGCAGTTTCTATTTGGACTGCTACAACTATTATTTTACATGAACGAAGTATTAATCCCCCCATTATTAGTAATAGCTATTGCTGCTCTTCAAACAACTAGATTATCCTATACATTGCAGATGGCAAATTATTAAAGATACGTTCTCTTTAGAACTATTTTTTGTTACTAAAATAGAGTTACAGGGGTAAAGTGAAATCCTAACACAGAAATAAGATTTATTGCTTAGATTTCTTTTACCATCTTACGTATAGTTGCTGTAGAATACTGATTCTCAGCGTTCTTTAAAAAGACAGGCATATTTATTATCTAACACAAAAAATAGCAGTCAAAAATGAAAAAAAATTACATCAAAGAGGAAAAATTCTTTAGAACTGTGTTTATTTAAGGTTTGTTTTATTTCTTGCTAAATGTTTTTCATTAACACGAAAACAACATTTTTGTATGCTTTATAAATGAAAAAATTAAAATCTATTCTGAGGTATTTATAGTGGATCATCTTAACTTCAAAACCAGTATTCTTTCCTTTTTTTCCCCTGCTGTGCACTGCTGCTCCTTGACTATTTTGTTCTCCAGGCACCTGTTACTAAACATCGCCTTATTTTATTACCCAAAACCACCTGTAAAGCAAGGGCCTGGTCATGTTTTTATTAGATATAAAGCATGAACCTTAAGACAAACTACATTCTGCAACCTCCTAAAGTTCTTGATTTTTTTTTTCCCACACTTCTAAGCCTGTTTATTCCAGAAATAATATAAACCCACTCCCTCTAGCACATTCCCACATCCTCAAGCTTACACATTTATTGGAAAAAGTGATTCTGTGGAATGCTGACATCACACTAATACAGCATAGTACTACACATATAGCCTTTGCAAGCCACATTGAGCTTTCTATAGGTGATAATGGGTATATTAACAGTATGAGACCACAAGTGCATAAGTGAGAGGACCACATGACTTCTGCATGGTAAACCTGAAAACAGAAGAAGAGTACCTCTGACTGCTTGGCCTGGAAGATCTTACAGAGCCTCTCATTACCTCCAATACACATTCCTGTTAGGGCTGCAGAACCCCATATCTAGTTTGGAGCAATCTCTTTAATTTTTTTCTCTATAACTGTGAATCCCACCTTCTGTTTAGGCTCAATGCTTTCTAGCAATAGTCTTGTCTATCACTTCTCAGATTTTTGGTTTACTAAAAACTGTAGTAAAAGTATAGGAGGGCTGAGTGGACACAACAGGCCTTTTCTGATTTTCAGTACTCCCACAGAGATCCTCCATGTTCAAATTAAAGGTCATAAACAGAAGTTTCACAACATTTTGCAGCAGTGTCCCCTCTAGCAACTGCATGTATGTAAGCCATAAAGAATCTTAGACCAAATTCTACTGAGGTAAAGCTGATGGATAAAAATTGGAAATTAGTGCAGTCCTTGAAAAAAATCCACGGAGATAAAAGTCAGGCAACCCCTGATGTCAGAACCATCAGGCCTAGTTTAAACCCCAGTCCAACCAACAAAACCTACTCTTATTGACGTATTTCTTTTGTCTTTGCTGTCTAATTATTAAGGAGGGAAAAGAGTTAAAAATAGCTTTTTATCTTATATAGAAGATTTTTATTTTTTTTAGGATAATATTTTGGCATTAAACAGTTCAAAATCCAGTTAGATCATGTGACTAGCTCTTACCACCACATATATTCTGGACAAGAAGGCACGTGGGACATCTTTTCACCTTCATTCCACCAGTCTAGAAAGAGATACCGAATCACCAAAAAAAAAAAAAAAAAAAAATCTCTGCTGATACACTGATACACTTCAGACAGAAAATTAGAACAAGTGGATTCCCTTCACTCAATTATGAATTGGTAAGAAAAACCCTAAAATTAAAGCCTTGCAGCTCAGGTAGGAATAGCAAGATCTGTTGCTTGGAAGACCAAGGGCCTCTACAGGAGGACGGCAGACCTTCGAGGGGAGTTTTCGTTCTGGATGATCTAACTGCAGCTTTCTAAGCCAGCTGGCCATTACATTTATTTTCCATTGGATTTGACAGGTCTGGTCTGCTTCCAAGGCTGCACACAGAACAGCCTGAGTATCATGGATCTGAAGACCTCATTATGAAGGTGTAAAAAAATCCAGATATGGTAACACAAACACCAGCAAGTGTTGGACAGCTGAAGAAAAGTGCTGATGATTTTGATACCCCCACTGATTTAAATGGACTATAAGAGAGTAAATTTTGATTCACCCGTCACGTAATGCCAGTCAGGTCTTTTATCCTCTCCTGAACATACAAAGCTTGGAAAACCAGTTTTTATTCATCTGCCTTAAATTCATCTATTGTTTCATGAATATTGCACTTACATTTATGTAAATACTTGCAGTTACTGATGTCAATAAATCTCTTTTTTACAAACTGTTACTTGTAAAGAGAAAAATATAAAATATATATAGCTTAATTTGCTTCATTTCTAAAATGTGCAAAGAAAAGGCATAAATGAGAGTCTGTTGACACATTTTTCCTTTAGAACACAACATAAGTGGACATGGGAAAGAACATAAAAAGAATGATTACCATGAAAACTTGATAGAAAATAGTTACAAATAGATTCAGTAGCTGCTGAGGGTATATATTGTAAAAACACAGGGAATAAAGAAAAATCACATTTCCTGACATGCAGCTTCCTCTTCTATTATTATGATCATGTGGGAGATAAAAGACACAGAAAATGGGTTCTTTTGGACTCGGTTATCAGCAATTGGCCTGTTCTTTCAATTTTCTCTGCACAGGAGTCCAAGACTGAACATAACAAATGTTATTTACAGAACTTAAGATTCCTTTAACAGAGAAGAGAGTAAAGAAATAGTTATTCACATGAGGTGCACTAAATTTCACTTTGTCCCAAAGCAATTGCTTCTTTCTTCTTCATACTTTTAGGGGAAAGGAAAGATGGGGTGGAATATACAAGCCTTTGTCCTCTGTCACGGGAACCTTTAAAGAGAGGAAGGCCATTTTCTCTTTTTTTTCTCATGGTTGCTTGGTTTTCTTTCCATCTCCAGGTTTCTTTAACATCTCTTAAGCACTCTGATGTTAGGTATTTGATCCACGTTTCTTTTTATCTTGTGTAACCCTTGTCAAGAGTGTGGCTTACATGCTAGCATACACAGGATTTTAAAGCTCATTAACAAGAGAATGTGTGACACAGTGGTCTGACACTGCTTTTCCAAAGATATTTATCACAGAGTCTGATTCTGCCTCTTGCAGCAAGGTTTGGCAGATTAACTGACGTCAGTTTCCTCATCTATATACGTATGACAGACTAAGAAAAGCACCCAAGAATAATCCCATTTGACAAAGAGTACATACTTTTGTCAAAGGTCCGCTGATGTTTTGCAAGGCTAGAATGGTACAAACATACTAGTATCAAGCATGGCATTTTGTAGCTTGCTTTTAATCACACAGATCACATTACCAAACATCCCATTTATAGTTGAATCGCTATATATGAGGAAGCCTTCTGGAGAAAGAACTTTCAGAGTCATACCATGATTCCTTAAGGACTTTACCACCAAACCATAGGTAACTGCTACGGCAAGTGATAGATCCATAGAAATGACCGGGATGGTGGATGTTTCCTAAATGGGATATTTAAACAGAGAGTGAGAATGCCTAGAACATAAAAGCAGGACAGACTGGAGACTCAAAAAGAACTATAGGACTGTGGCAGAGTGGTTGAAAAGTCTGTCTGGAGTGATGATTAATATTTTCCATCATACATACGCAAAGTTTCAATAAATGTCCTATAAAATGCTGCAGAAAATGTAGAGATAATACTTTTACACAGCATTATTATTGTTAAGAGAATTTTTGATGCTGTTTGTCAAGCATTTTGAACAATGACACATTTATATGCAGTAACAAAAAATAAGTTGTATCTAGGTGCTGGCAGCTATGAAAGAATGTAGGGTTCTTCCTCTAGACTACTACCACAACTTCCCTTCATCTTGCCACTCTGTATTTCTTCCTACGCACTTGGGAATCATGGACACCTATGTTTTGGTTCCACTATTTTAATTGCTGCTCTGGTTTTGGTTGGGATAGTGTTATGGTAGCTTGTATCATGCTGTGTTACAGACTTGTGATGATAACAGCATGGATAAGACAGGGATATTTTAGCTATTGCTGAGCAGGGCTTACCCATCAAGGCCTTTTCTGCTTCTCATACTGCTCCACCAGCAAGTAGGCTGGCACAAAAAGTTGGGAAGGGACACAGATGGGACAGCTGACCCCAACTGACAAAAGGAATATTCCATAACATATAGTGTCATGTTCACCATATAAAGCTAGGAGTAGAAGGCATAGGGGGACATTCAGAGCTACGGCATTTGTCTTATCAAGTCACTGTTATGTGAGATGGAGCCCAGCTTTCCTGAGGATGACTGAACCATGGGAAATGGTGAATTAATTCCTTGTTTAGCTCTCCTCATGTGCACAGCTTTTGCTTTACCTATTAAACTGCCTTTACCCCAACCCACATTTTTTCTCACTTTTGCTCTTCTGACTCTCTCTCCCATCCTACTGCAGGGAAAGTGAACCACTGGCTGTGTGGGGCTCAGCTGCTTACTTGGGTGAAGCCATGACAACTGCTTAACAAAACACTAGGCTGACGAGCAAAATGAAATATAGCAAAATGGATCTTAAAATTAGGAAGAGATCTCTCCTAAGTCTCTGCCCAAAAGGAGTAAAGTGATGTAAGTCTGGATCTACTCATGCACATACTAATTTCCTGTCTTTGGATATAGGGACTTTGGTGTCAGGCAGAGCAGTGTATGATTGCTATTGGAAGCCAAATCAAGTATCTGTACCCAGCAGGCACCAGAAAGTAGAATCAATAGTAGTTTCAGGATATCTGTGTTTCACTCTGTACTGTAGGAGAGATATGCCTTGCATTTCACAAAGAGTATTACAGATTTATCTGTCACTATAGTGACAAGAGCATCTCATATATTTAAGAAAGTCCACTTCATTTGGTCCTTGGCTAAAGAAAAGAGGAGTAATATCGCTAATGCCAGTGGAGTGGCAGTGATGCAATCTATCTCACACTCTCCTCCTCCACATGGGAAGGAACTCCAAATTATTTGTCCCAGAAGCAGTTCAAGCAAAGAGGCTGGATCAAAGTAACAACATTTACACCTTGTTCTGTTGGTGGATCATTCAGACTAAATTTAAGAGAGAATAATTTCAAGATGTTGCAGAAACTATATTCTCATTCTATGTCATGATAAAATAAAAGAAAAATGTTTCTAGTGATGTGGTATATATTTACATGGTGGATATGGATAAATTAAACATATTGATGATCATTTGCCACATTTTTCTCGAAGTGACTTAAACTTAGGTACTGCCTTGAAAATTTTCAGACATCTTATTCAAAGAATTCCTACTTAGGTTTCACTCAGTTCAAATAGTTGTATTGCTTCACTTGATATTTTGGTGCATTTTAACATTTTCTAAATAAAATTAAATAAGTCTTAATGACTTAAAGCTACTTCACCAAGTACGCATGAAACACATCTGGAAAATTATCAGCCACATGATTGCAAGAAATACCCTCCTGAATTATATTTATCCCATAGTCTGCAGCGTTCAACCTACAGCAATGATCTTAGCAAGAACTAGTCCCAGGAGCAAAGAGCATAGAGCAAAAGCAACATGAAACATTCTAGCTAGTGACAGGGGATTCACGGCATCAGAGGTAACTCCTCATACTTGAACTGAAAGCTTTGTAAGAGAAGTGCTCCAGGTGAAAGCACATGCACACACAGGTCAGAGTAAAACTCCTGTAAATTTTATCCATAACACAATTTCCCTGTGGGAATTTCATTGTCACTAGCCTAGCTGTATTTTCAATATCCTTTTTCTTATACTTAGAATAAAGGAGTTAAAAAGCAGAGAAGAAGTATATTATATGGTAATAACTATATTTACATAAAGAACAAGGGAGGATCTGAAGAACTGCAATCCAGTAACTCTGATATCACTTTTAGAACATACATTGCAAACGCTTTCAATGGCTTAATTTACAAACTTTAAAACTTTATGCAGCATAGACCAGCCAGAGTACCTCAAACTCATTAAAAAACCCCCAAACAGCAATACTGTATGTATTGCTGATATGACAGATGATAAATGTGACACAAGGAACATTTTATTTATCTCAATTTCAAATCAGTTAACGCTGCATCACACAGCAGTTTCACCTACGAGGTCAGACACTGGAGAAGTTGCTCGTAGAGATTAAGAACTGGCTTACAAAACAAGAACAGAGGGTGTCAGATCAAGAGAAAACATTTGACTTATGTAGGAGTAATAAGCACAGTAGGTATCAATAGCTTGATTTTATTTACACAGTTTATACTGAAGACAGTACTTCACAGGCTATTAGAGTAGTCTAATAATATCAATGACAGAAAGCCACTGGGCTTTCTCCTTCTAAAGATGCTGACTGGTCCAGCTTCCCTAAACATGGTTCTCAATAGCATGCTTTCCCAGATCAAAGCTAAAGTCCTCTGCTGTGTACCAGGCTGAGGTTTATACAGAGAAATGGAAAGGAATAAAGCAGAGGAAGACTCATTTTTCCCCATTTAAGCACTATTCTGAATACAGTCTTAAAGGCTAATAATGTTACATCATTGCTACTACGGGAGTTCAGAGGGCTGCTAGTACATAAAACAAGTTGATCATCCCAGCTCCCTTTCCAAAAATACAGTACAGATTAATTCTCAGTGGCATTCTTCTCTGACAGTCTCAGCAAATACCAAACAGTGAGGAGTCTTGTAAAGCATTCTTGACTTACATCACCTTCAGCACAGGTTTCTTCCAAGCACCGGTTTCTTCTTTTCCTTGCATCATATCCCAAATATGAATCATATCACCAGCATACAACTGTCCACATGCCTCAAAGTGGCCTTTGGTTTTCCCACCAAAGCAGGACACATTTTCCGCCAAAATGAGATGAGCACACCGTAAGACAAACCTGGAGATATGGACCAGACTGTGAGGCAACAGCATAACATTTGCATCATCCACAATCTACAGTCTTAATGGAAGATGTAAGGAGGTACTGGAAACACACAAACTGCAGGGCAAAGTTTCACAGGAACCAACTGTGTAGGTCATGATCAGTGGTAACAATGTTTCTGCTTCTGCTGACTATTCTTTCACCTGGAGACTTGGGTGCTCCTTCTGTGCTTACAGAGACCCTTTGTGGGGCTACATCTAAAAAGGAATCTAAATTTATTAATATAAGCCATAAGAAATGCCTGAAGGGATTACCTCCTCTGTTCTTCCAAAATCAAGAGCCTCACTATCCACTGCATTTCTGAGATAATACAGTGTGTTTCTGTTTATCTCTTACTTTGAAATTCATGACTTACTGTCTTTCTACCCGAGAAATGTCTTCTGAATCGTAGGTGAGAAATGAGGTGTCTAATTTAAAATGCCCCCCATTATAAGTAGATATGATTAAAATAATGCTGAATTGCCTCTTTGCACTCTTGAACAAGTAGAATCCCTACTGCAAGGTTTTCCAAAGGTCATCCTCTGATTTTCAACTCCTGATTCGTGCATGAAATTCAATCAAGACCGTAATTCTGGTTTAAGTTTATATTATTAGGCACTCAATTGTCTACAGCATCATCCCCCTTCAACCAATATTCATTGAGTATGTATCAATCCCTGGCATTTTTCACATGAAAATATTATCTAAGCAGCCAGCTACTAAGCAGTCCTATCTTGTTAAATTTCATGTATCTCAATCAAAGCAAGACAAAACAAAATAAAAAAGCATTTGATTACATCGGAGGAGGCAAGATTTATAGTAGCTAAATACTCATCTAAAAATTCATTTATATTATTCAAATACGATTAGAAAAAAGTACATGTCACTATTTTAATACACTGATTTGAAGGCCTTATCCTGAATGTCTATGACAGTCATCCTACCCAACTACAATTCTATTTGTCTGTCATAAATGTTACAAAATACCAAGTCAAGAGTACAAAACCAGCAACTTAGTTTAAAAGAAGTAAAATCTGTGGGGTTTTTTTTT
>VWZG01011005.1:75777-96116 GCA_013396735.1 Grallaria varia | reverse complement strand
GAAGGAGAGGGGGGGGGGGGGGGGGGGGGGGGAAGAGAAAAATGTGAACCCAAGAGCTTAAAAAGGACAAGCAAAAATATTTTAAAAACTCTTTTCATGATTTTCAAACCAATCCGGTTGATACCATAGGCGTTATTCACAATTTTCAGCATTCAGTTAAATGTTGTTGGAAAAAGAGACTTTCACGCATGGGGGCTGAAGAGTGTAAATGAGAAAAAAAGCAGTGAAGCAGACGACTATATTGATGCAATATAGTCCACATTTTCTGTCAAATACAATAGCTATAGAGTTCTTAAGGTAGACAAACTAATGCAGAAGAATAAACACTACAGTCAATGGCTGTCATTAGAGCCATCAGCCTCACTGAATGAGGAAAATTACTATTAGACTGAGGATGTAGAACAAGGAAGGAATCCCGCCCATTACTGCTGATGATAGAAGTTATACTATGTAAGCCTCATCATTAAACAGTTAGATCTCATCTTAAAACAAGTTAATTTATTTTCCTATACATGATCCCACTACTATTATTTTTGGAAAGGTGCTCAATAATACCACCTCTCTAATGATTTTAAACTTTCTTCTAAATACAAGAGTCAGCTTATACATAAATAGTGTATCTTCACTTATTTTTGTACTGATTTTATCCCTTATGTATAGGTTAAGCCTATGGATTTCCACACCAATGTCTATCTTATGTATTTAATAAATATCTATAATAAATATATTTTATAATATATTTATGTGAATTCCCAGCCTGGAGAAGAGAAGGCTCCAGGGACCATCTAGCAGCCTTCCAATACCTAAAGGAGCCTACAAGAAATCTGTAGAGGGACTTTTGACAAAAGCATGTGATGACAGGACAGAGACTTTAAACAGAAAGAGGGCAAGTTTACATTAGATATTAGGAAGAAATTTTTACTGTGCCAGCAGTGAGACACTGGCACAGGTTGCCAAGAGAAGATGTGAATGCCCTGTTCCTGGAACTTTCCAAGGCTAGGTAGGATGGCTTTGAGCAACCTGGTCTAGTTGAAGGTGTCCCTGTTCAGGGGGGTTGAAACTAGATGATCTATAAAGTCCATTCCAACCCAAACCATCCTGTGATTCTATGATATACATACTCTTCATTTACTCAGTTAAAATGTTTAGCAATTCAGTGCTTTTCAAACAGCATGGAATAAAATCTTGGATGCAATGAAAGTAATGGCATAATCTAACCAGTTCCATGAAGTTAGAATCTCCAATGAAAACCATTAGACACAGATATCTTATTAGGCTAATAATTACATAAGAAAACAAGTAACAGTTATGTAAAAGAAAACAGATTTAATATGGGTGGATTCTCTAGTTTCTTCTTATCATTGAAATTTAGGTAGTATATGAGCTACAAAAAAAGAAAGCATGGAGCAAAAGTACACTTATACTCTCAGTTTCTATATACCTCTGAAGGCTGTTGACTTCTTCTTTCAACAACTCTGTGAATTCTTTGTTCCAAATGAAAAAAGTAGCCATTTTTTATTTTTTTTACTAGATACTTCACGAAACACCATAATAAAATTTTCAGCTACACATTTAGCTATTTTATTTCTAGAAACAAGTTAACACGTATAAAGCCCTTGGATTGTAGGGCATTTAAAGTTAGCAGTTCTGGTCTCCTTTTCTAGTTATCAGGAAAAAGCTAACAGCCATGATGAATTTCTCTGTTGTATTACTAGAGTTGGGACATGAGAAAAGCTATGGTTGCTTTAGGCTCCCCTATCCTTCATCACTCATAACTTTTACAAAATATCACAGAATGTATTGTTCTAACATTTTAAAATCTTAGTTTTCCCTTAAGAATCATTTCCTCTGCTGCTGAAAATGTAGATAAGAAAGGGAATATTCATAAAGACATAAAAAAACAACCAACCACACAGACAAACAACAACAAAAAACTCTCTTAATGAAACAAAATCTCTATTTGTAGCAAAGTTACAGAAAGAACATATTTCTACAGAATCCAAATCGTTTGGTCCAATTTAAATTGACATCATCTCCTCAGGAAGATCTTGAATGTAGAAAAATTCTCTAATACCTCAGTGGAAAAGGCTTCTAACCAATTAATCTTTGAAGAACAATGACTATCTGAGTCCTGGGACAAAAGTGAATTCTCTTGGCAGTCAGGAAAAATGATGGAATTATTCACAAAGGATCTAAAATACTGTTTTTTCTCTAAATGACCCTGTCAGTGCAAAACAATAGAATAGAGCTATATATTACAAAGGACGCTCTTCTGGATTAAAAGACTGCAGATATAGCACTCTTCCTTCCCAAATGCAGACCTAAAAATCAACAGCAGATCTAGTCTCTTTGCAATTACACGATAGCAGAGCTCTCATTTAAATAGTACATCAGGTAGCATATTCAAGTAATTCAAATTTTGGACTTATAAATTAAGTAAATAAGGAAATATAAACTGACCAATTACACTCTTAATCTGACACATTTAGTATCATAGTTTCGAAGACCTAAAGCAAGTAGTATAAATAAATCAATGAAATCACATACCTGCCTATGATGAGATCTAAATTCTGGTATTAATACAGAAATGTAAATTTCCATTGGGTTAACCATATTTTGCTTTACTTAACACAAGTACTTGAAAACAGATAATTATTCTTGAGAACTTAGGGCTCTTATTCAAAGAAATTATTAAAATGCCATTTTCATTTTTATCTCTTTGTGGATTGTCTATCAGACAACAGACACTTAGCAAGCTTATTCTTCTAAAATGTATTTTCTAATTACTTTTCAAAAAAATGCTTAACATTCTGTTGTCTCCTCTCAAAGGTGACAAATAGCTTTTTAGAGGTGTGTAAATTTAGGAAAGAAAGACGGCCTTTAAAATCATTTATGGGCAGGCACCAAATAACAGTCAGAAGCACTAAGTTTATAAAATCTGATGTAAGTATTCACTCTAACTTAGGTAATATGTTTTGCATGGATTTAAATAGGCCCAGGCCTGGTCTCATTATGGTTGAAGACAAAACTGCCTTGTTACCAGTAGAGAAGTGTTGTGTTCTTTAAATGCCTAAGTATTTGGAATACATGAGATCTAAAGAAGTAAGACAGTGTTAATCTCTTGCACTATGGGATAAATATATTTAATATATATATTTAATAATGTGTAGGGCACCAGAGAGACAGTAAAAATTGTAGTGCCGTAAGAAAGGAGGTCTGTTCTTACTTTTGTCAGGAGCACAGGTGTCTAGTGTGATCTGAGATAATCTGCATTATCCAGGGGATGGGAGATACATTATCAGACCTTCAGAAGGCCCACAATTTTCTGGAACAATATCTAGAGACCAAGCAAGTCAGACTACAAGGCCTAAACAGCACCAGGTTCCTACACAAGAGTAATGAATCCTACCATTGCAGAGGGAAGGGATCCAACCCTAAACTGCAGCATCTGAATGCAAGTGCCTACCTGTGAAAGCTCCACAGATATAGGTCTCAACACTCTCCACCATCACTTAAAATTAGGAACAGGATTAAGTTACCTCAACAGAGATGTCTCATGTCATATGAGATGATTTAGGGCACACAGACTGGCTTCCTGTTGCTAGTCTGAAAAGATGAAGCTTTCTTTGGTCCGATGTTATTCTTGCCAGCCTACTGCACATCTCTGTCAAGGGCACCTTAAAAGGTGCTGGATACCTACATGTAAGCAACTGAATGCCACTACTAGTCAAAATCAACAGCAGAGTTCAGAACAACAGTCCAAGTCACTCTGATACATACATTAACTTGTACATATTAACGAGTAGGTTGGTTTTCTGTTTCATTGACTTCAGGGATCAGACCATTATTAATATATAGGAAAGATGTAAAGAACATGTGAACACTTAAGATTAAGTATTGTTCTCTCTAACTGAATTCCTTTCCCCAGCAGCTTGCACATTTGCTGGAAAATATACCTCATGCAACTCAACCTTCACAAATCTCATCATCAGGATGCATATCAGCAAACAAACTCAAACTTTCCATACAAAATATCTTGAGATTCTTGTTTTACAAGTGTTACAACATTTGCAAAGCATGGACATGGTGATTGCTCTTATCTGCCAGTGTCACAGGCATCTTGAATCTGTGTTTGTGACCCTAACAATGATGCAATCTGTGAAATACCAAATTGGAACTTTTTAACAGAGCATAATATCTAGATATCCATTACACTTCTACTAGTATCCAATTTTATTAATAGGTAGTAATACTTAAATACAAAAAGGCATAGTACTTCAAGAAAATCATCATAAACTAGCCCTCCTGAGACAGTGTCAGCAATCTACACACATCTACAAATATTTTAAAATCAGGCAGTGTTGGTCCATTGCAATTGCACTAAGGATTTCAAATGGAGTGAAAAATTAAATTAATCCATTTCTCTCACGCTTTCTGTATTTTTCATTCTGTAAAGCAAAAGAAGCACACTGAGTTACCAATGAGTGCATGCCATCTATGCTCATATACAGCTCCTGTCATCTTGGATTACAGGACAGACATATCTTACAATCAGAAATTGCCTAAACTGCTGCCAGTAGCCAACGGAAAAATCTGTTGAAGAGAATTCTTCCACTGTAGTATTCCTTACTGTACTTTTATCACATTTTTGGTGGCTTTGTGTTTTGTTTTTTTTTAATTCCAAATTTGGAAGTCCCACCACTGTGGATTTTAAAACTTCATTTGACAAAACTCCGACCGTATTTGTTATATTGCTTTGCTTAGCAATCCTGAACTGGCAGAGAAATAGGTTCTTGGTAATTCTTTCCCATCTTGAATACATCCAATTTTATGGTTCAATAATGACTTATGATGTTCCTTATCTGCAGGTAAAGGTCTGTAGGAAGACAAACTGAGGGAAAAGAAAGGAAAAAAAAGATAGAAAAGAAACAAGATGAAAAGAAGACATAAGAAACAAGTAAGGGAAAGAAAAGTAAGGAGGAAAGGATAAAGAAGAAAGGTCATAAGGTGAACACATGGTACAGGAACCTTGAAGCACAAGATTCAGTTTCCACTTCTATCATACTTAACATGTCAGCACAGCAAATTTTATTTGCCTAATCCTCGCACCATTAAGTTTTTAACATCCAGGGGCATGTGAGCAGCATGTCTGACCGTTAGTGGTGTCTAATAAAAAACATTAAGTACCTGGAGAAGTGAATCTTTTATTGTATTTCAAAAAAATCTACAAATATTCAAATAAAAAAGAAGCTTAGACACCATGTTAACGATTGCTGGTGGAAAAATTTGCTTATTTAAGAGTGCACTCATTCAAAAACAGTTTTTAATTTTGCATTGTGTAACATCTACAATCTAATTTAAAATCAATTTTTTTGTTAAGACTTCTACATTTATTTAGAAACATTTTGAGGCAGACTGTTTTCATACTTGGGTAACAAAATTTATTTTATTCAAACTTTCATTCTGAGAGTGACTGTGATACCATCTGTCTCCAGTCATCTCGTGACATCCTTCACCTAAGCCTAACAATGTTGTCTACCAAGTTTAAGTAGTTGGTACTTTTAGTCTTCTAAAAAAATAAAAAAACCCTCAAAACCAGGGTTCAAAGTGTTATAGACATGTTTTTCACCTTTTCTGCTTTGGTACTTGCCTCTTTAACATATTCACTTCTGGAATTATAACACAGATGATTAAATTGAAATGCTGTATTTATATTTTATGATATTCCTCTACTAGATTTTATGAAAAAAGGGAAACAGTCCCAAGATAAATGAATGATGAAGATAAATTCATGGCTCTTTTACATTGCTTCCCTTCTATCGCTCTGGACATGTATTGGAAAAGGCTGAAAATACTCTTCAGTTAGTTCAGTGCACATTTGTGCAAGCTAGGTTACAAAGTTGCAACTACATCTCTGTACATGATCAATATGAAGACCTGTGATGGAACTGGAGACATGACCTGGATCTCTAGACCCCATCACAATGACTCAGTAACTTACATCAGATCCTTTTTCCCACATATTTAAAAATATATGCAACAGCGAAAAATATAATAAAGAATTTTCCAATGCTGATATTTAATGTCCTAGTAATGAAGGACAGAAGTATCAGAGTCCAGCACTGCATAATTAATAACGAAAACAAAAAAAACTGTCCTGGATTGTTCGTGTTTTTTGTGGGTTTTTGCTGTTGGTGGTGGTGGGTTTTTTGGTTTTTTTATTATTTCATTTTTCTAAGTACATAGAAGTAATGGAAGGGGGGAAAAAAGCCTCACTTGCCAAGACCAAAATCATGCTGTACAATTAGCAATAAAATTCCATTATTTCTAGTAATAATAATAGATTTCATTGTGTGAAAAATCATTTGTTTCACTTGCAATAAACATAAACCACAATGTAGATAAATACAATCTGCCAATTTCTCTGCAAAGACAGTGGGTCAAAGCAATTTCCTAGAAGAGCATCACACAACCAATGTCTGAGGTAAGAAAGAAAAACATGACAGGATCATCACCTTCAGATTCAGATGCCGTACAAAAAGAAAGCAATTTCCTCTTTTGTACACTTTGTAAATATCTACCAATACATTTAAATGAAGTATCTTCCTCTTCATTGAAAGGGAGGCTTGTTTTTCCATTTTAAAATCTATGTTTTAAAGATATTGATAATTTTCTGTCTGCCTTTCAGCCCATAATTTTCTGAAAAGACAAGTCTTTCCCTTGCCAACCTGTATTTCACACCTGTAAGTGGATTTGTGATTACATGCTAGCAAAAATGAACTGCACCAAGGAAATAAAACAATTTTTTCCCTACAAGATCATGAGAAAAAAATATTAAAGACCAGATTTTCTGATGTTAGCTTTTTTTTTCAAATTATCTATACAGCTTTGAAAACAGTTCAACTGTCTTGTAAAAGGGAAAAATACTTAACACAGCATTCTCATATTGCCAACATGTCACCTGAGTGGGGAAATCTGTAAAAATTGATACAGATCTGTCTCACAGCAGTTACTTTGCTCCTCATAAGGTGGCATGGTATGAAGAATACTGGTGAGTTAATACACTCAGAAGCTCAAAGACGGCATAAGTCCCAGAGGGACATTCTTTTACAGAAACACATTCTTTTACAGAATCTTTTACAAAATCACAGAATGGGTACAGTTGGAAAAGGCCACAGTGGGTCATCCTAGAGCACATTGCACAGGATTGCATCCAGACAGTTCTTGAACATCTCCAGTGAGGGAAACTCCACAACCTCTCTGGACAATCTGTTCCAGTTACAGTTGCCCGCACAGTAAAGTTCTTCCTCATATTCAGGTGGAACTTCCTGTGCATCAGTTTCTTCCTATTGCCTCTCGTCTCATTGCCTGGCATCACCGAGAAGAGCCCGGCTCCAGCCTCTTGACACCTTCCCTTCAGACACTTATAGACATTGATTTATGATCCCCTCTCAGTCATTTCTTCTCAAGGCTGAACAGGCCCAGCTCTCTCAGCCTCTCCTCGTAAGAGAGATGATCCAGTTCCTTAATCATCCTTTTTGCTCTCCACTAGACTGGCTCCAGTAGCTCCATGTCTTTCTTGTACTGAAGGGCACAGAACTGGATAAAACATTCCAGACGTGCCTCACTAAGGTTGAGTAGAGCAACAGGATCACCTCCCTCAACCACCTGACAATGCACTCCCAAATTCACCCCAGAATACTACTGGCCTTCCTGGCCACAAGAGCACTGCTGGCTCATGGACAGCTTGTTGCCCACCAGGACCCCCAGGTCCTTCTCCAAAGAGCTGCTTTCCAGCAGGTAAGTCTCCAGTCTGTACTGGTGCTTGGAGTTATTCTTTCCCAGGTGCAGGACCTTGCATTTGCCGTTACTGAATTTCAGACAGTTCTTCTCTGTCCATCCCTCTAACCTGTTGAGACCCTCCTGCAGGGCTGCACAGCCCTCTGGGAAATTGGCCACTCCTGCCATCTTTGTGTTGTCAGCAAACTCGCTGAGGAGGCATCTGCCCCTTCATCCAAGTCATTGATGAATAAGTTAAAAAATACTGGGCCCAGTATTGAACTTCAGGGGACACCACCAGTGACAGTGACACCATTAGACCCTGTGCCACCAATTTCAACTTTCTGGAATTTCCTGTTCAGTCAGTTTTCAGTCCTTCTAACTGTCTATTCATCCAGTCCATACTTCTGAGTTTGCCTGTGAGGATGTTGTGAGAGACGGCATTGTAAGTTTTGCTGAAGTCAAGGTAGTCGATATCCACTGTTCTCCCCTCATCTGTCCAGGTAACTATTTAATTGTAGAAGGCAATCAGGTTCGTCAAGTATGATTTACCTTTAGAGAATCTGTGCTGACTACTGATCACGTTCTTGTCATTCTTGAGGATAGACAGACTCTTTTCCAAAGCTCTGAATCGACCATTTGAGAGGCAAAGCTACAAAGAGGTATCAGCAGAGACACAAATCTATTTCCACTCTGGCCACACAGTGCGGATGTTCTTTTAAGATGCATCCATATGGAATTTTCTCTAATCTTCCTTACAAAGACATCTTCTACAAATACTCCATAGCCAAACCATACCATTCCACACGGCTATTCTACATAAGGGTCAATTGTGATATGATTCATAATGAATTAATACAGAAAGCAAAATATTTTTGCATCCACAGTCACAAAACAATTATTGAATCATATGCTTTATGAATGTTTTTTTTCACAGTGTAATAAAAACTGCTATTGTTCTAGAGAGAAAAAGCATCAAGTGACTTTAATGTTCTTCAGAGCTATTGCGGCTTATTGCTTCAGCTGCACATCCCTAGCACAGCAGTTTTAACTCCAGAATGTTAAATCCCTTTCTCAATAACAGTGTTCAAGCCTCAGCACTTGAGATTGGATTGCCTAATGTTAAGCACTGAAATCAACCAGGCATAAGTTTCCTCGCACCCTGAAGCCTTGATCTTTAAACTAACAGGAGATTTTAAACATGGCAAAAACACCTGAACAAGATCCTAAGTGAATTATGTGCTGTAATACCTCAAAAGGTATGCTAGAAACATGATCACAGCCAAGTGCAGATAACTCCTCAGCTGGTATACACCAGATGTTAATAAGCAGAGAAACATTGTAACAACAGTTTTGGTTAATAAGTAAAATTACAGAAATACATTTTTCTTTATCTGCAATTTATGTCAATTTTATTTCATCACAGAAAAAAAATTGTTACTACTTAATTGCTCTTACTGTACAGCAAAGACGCTTATAGTGAATGATGATAAGCAGGAACATGAATGAACAGTTGCCAGGCAACCAATAAATAAAGGTTCCAAATAGAATGACCTCTCTTTAAAGGAAAAGCTCTAATCATAATTATTTTTCAAATCCATTTCAGTGCCAACTAAAATCATGTTTGCAGCACTAATCCCAGTCTTCCTCATAAAAAATGAAACCAAATCTGTCATTTGACATATCACAGATAACAAATAAAACAGACTCAACCCGCTCCTTCAGATTATGGTCCACACTGCAGTTTGAGGATGGCAAACAGGTTGGACAATAAACTAGAATTTGAAACACAGAGATGAGATTTGAGCAATTTAAATAGGGTATTTTTTTTTCCCCCAAAGTTACATTGTTTCTTTAAAGGAGCTTCAAGTATCAGCACAAAATTTTCCTGTCTTTAACACCACAAAATGATCATTCAGTAAAGTAGAAGGATGAGAGAGACTTAAAAATACTAAAACCAGATGCAGTTTGAAATGCTCTAAAATCTATATAATACCACATTCTATCTTTATAAACTCTTACAACACAGTCTTACTGAGTGCATAAGCAGAGCTGAGGTGCCTAGAGCAAGCACTGACCTTTTAGATGGATTCAAATAAAACTGACAAAGAGCAGCATAAATCTTAAACCAGTTAACGAACACAGTATATCCACTCTGAAGAAACAATAAATGGTAATGCAGGAGCTTTACATTATGCCTTCCAAAAAATGGAATGGGGAGAACTTGGGCTTGTTCAGGGTTTACTGATGGGCTAATAAATTGTGTATTTATTTTAGTAAGCATGAATACATGATTTATCTTGCACTACATAAACTGATTACATAAATCTCTTTAACCATTTTATTTATTTTCTTCAGTAGAATTGAGATTCTACTCAAGCATCTACTTAAGCATCTACTAGCTGTGATGCTTAAACACGAAACTGTCAAAAATTTGCAACAGGAAAACAAGATGAACTGTAATTATAAACAAGTATATCTTGCACCTAAGGTCTAACATACTATGTCAGCTATGAACCCATATGAACTAGAACTGTTTTTTCAACCTGTCTTTGAACAAAATATGGGCCACAGAATTCATGAACTTCCCTGCAACATTAGTAGCACAAAATAATCTCATACTTTATAGTAGAAAATGCATTCTGTCAGCTAGTAGTCTACACATGTATTTCTTCATATCAAATGAGAGCCAGTTCATTATATAGTATTCACCTTCTTTGATAGAAAGCATTCTGTTGCCTAACATATAACTTTCCAATTATTTTCCTTATTTAGATATACCTGCTCATCAGAGGCCTTTACAGAAGGCTTTCTTCACATCTGTATTTCATCAATAAGCAAATAGGAAATACACCACATAATATCTATATTACTCTTGACTAATATTTAATTCATTAACCACTTTGATCACTTGATTCAGTAACTCCTTTCCATCCTTCTAGTAATTCCAGTGTGAACTTCTAGTAATTCCAGTTTGAACTTCTTGTTCCAACAAAAGCCCAGTTCATTTAGTTCATATCTCATGCAAGAGTGAAATTCAGAATTTAAATAATTGATAGTCATGCAAAATGACTGCAACTGAAAATTAAGCAGAAAATCCTGTAAATTCCTTTTGGAACACGTGGTACTATTGATACCAAAATCACCCTAATCGCTTCTCCATAGTTTTCAGCTTGCATTTTAATGGATCCTAAAAATACTGTGCTGTGCTTACAAACCTCACAACTAAGCTCACTAGTTGAAAATTGTGTAAAGGTGATATATTTGAGGACTTTTTTCCCCTTCCAAAAGTTTATTTCTTTTAAATTGCCAGCTGAAGAATTAAACTGGTCTGGCTTTACACTTAAAAGTCTAAAAGCTTATGGAATAAAAGGTCATGCATCACCATTCAGCAGGAGCTGAAAGCTAATTGAAAAATTTATTAACAATGAGAACAATGGAGTTCTCAGTCACTTATTCCCATGGAGGAAACTGATGATATTTTTCTGAAATTTGGATTCCACTGTATTTTGTTCCACAATATGCAATTTAACTATCCCTCTTCTGAAAATGGGAGATGACTGCTTACACTAAAATGTCATTTTAAGATCTCCCCTAGGGATTAAAGTCTATACATTTAGCATGAGAAGGAAGAAAATAGAGCATAACTGCCAGCTTGAGGAAAGAGACGATGAAGTATGCTTACTCATTAGGGTTTGTCACATCACAGATTCAGTCAATGAAACTAGGATGCAATTCTAAAAACACTTCTTTTCTCAACAGGGTTTAAGCAGATACTCAGCTAAGTAAGAGTAGGCAGTATTAGGTTCCTGAGATTAATCATATTCTAGATTCTTACTGATCTTGTCTTCTGACCAAGGTATTCTTGTTTCAATAACCATTTTGGTTTTCATTTTTTTTTTATATTGAATATATAATGGTTAATTAAATATACACATACATAAGTATATAGAATGAAATTAAAAGATAAATTTATAAAATAATACCAGCTGAAACAGTACAATATTATTAGGTTTAGGAAAGCATATATATATAAATATATATATATGTGTACAGAGAGAAAGAGGCTAGATGGATGGCACTAGTGAAAGACCACCTACAGACACTTCCAGTGACATGCAAAGGAATTATCTTTGAGCAACACAAATATTATTACTACAGTGAGGAGCCCAGTAGAGGGAAGAAGGCAGTTGGTTGCCTATCATTTTTCAATAACAAATTATCTTCTATGTGTTTGATTCAGTTTTACATTTAAAATGTTCTTTCAATAACTTATTCCATTCACTGTCTCACTGATTACATAGTCTTCCACCAATATACTTAATGAAGTTATTGTTTTGGACCAATTGTTCAGCACTAAGAAGAGTGAGCTAACAGCACAGTCCTTAGTTTTTCTCCTGATGTCAGAAACAAAGTCTATAGAAATGCCACTAGTAATCAGTGAACTCTGAAAATTAATGCTAAAATCTTCCTACACAGAAGACTATGTGATTCCTAAACTTCATCATGATTTCTTAACCTATCAGTTACAGTCACCTCTTCTGCAGCTTTACCACAAAGCTCTCACTGATACAGGGTGCAAGCTTGCTCTTCCTGTGTCCCATGATTGAATCTTACTCAGCTGTGTCTATTACATGAAATATCACATACATGAATACATTTCAGGATTGACAACTCAGTCATCATTGGCAGCTTGAGGAATTCATCCATGCAGTTGTTTGGCTAAAAGAAATTTTACAGAGGGACAACCAAATTACAAGGAATAGCAATGTACATACAAGACTGTAAACTTCAGCTTTGTGTTTTACTTTTAAAAGGTAGTGTTATTATTTAATATCTTTGAGCTACAGTAGTATCTCCTAAGAATTTCCTGGCTAACAGCACTGAAACAAACCAAAAAATTCAAAATGACTACACAGACTTTGCTTATCAATCAGGGATGTGGATTAAACAAGACAGAACAACAAGAGGAAATAAATGAACTCCACATTTTATAATGTTCAACAGGTATTACATGCAGTTTATTTAAAGACAAGAAAGAATGAACAAAAAATTTGTTTTACAACCATCCTAAGGTGACACTTCATTCAACTATATGTATCTCCCTTCCTTCCTGAAGCCTACTTTGCATACTTATTGTCATAAGAATTCTTTGTTGTATTTTCACACTTCACTATGAAGTACATCTGCTTTACGCACTTGTGCTGACACACAGAATTGTACAGTACAGCAAATACTTGCTGTTGCCAAGTCCTTTGCCTCAAATTTCCCATGTTTTTAGCTTTTGCTATTTCCAGCAAAAAGAAAATTGAATTTTCAGAACTACCCAAACAATGTGAAAATGGCAGTGGCTGTTCTGGGACAGACCTCAGGTTCATTTAGCCCAGGACCATGTCACTAACAGTGGTCAAAGGCAGTGGCCCAGGTAAAAGCCCCATATCAGGATAACTCTCAAATACTAGAGTAATTCCCTGAACACTCTTCTGCCTCCCAGCAATGTGTGGCTCAAAGACTTAAATATGAAGGGACTGAAAGTGTTGGTGTATGACCACACTCTTTGTCTCAGAATGGCTAGGAAGAAGAACGGGAAACGGCATATTTCAAAAATGAGAAATTTGTGCCCTCATCACATAGACATTCTACTTCGTTCCATGCAACAGTGTTTCTTGCTCCTGATACTGCCTTTGCCCTCAAAATGTGCTGTTCTCCATATGGAAGAGGTGGCAAAAATGAAAGTGTTTCCCTTCTTTCCTCATAAAACCTCCTCCTGAGTGGAGCTGGCCTCCTGTTCATATTCCACTTGACTAAACCACTCTTTTTCTCCTCCCACACTAGCTCCATCTGCCGCCCGTCTCTCCAGCAGAGCCAGATGCCAGCAAAGCAGACTGCTGTGGGAGGAGAAAGTTCTGTCGCTGGAATTTCATCCCTATACTCTGCAGGGGGCCAGCCTGTGAAGCCTGGAGAGGAGAGAGCAACTTCTCTCTTCCACGGTGCCTTCCCCTGCTCATCAGTGAAGAAGGCAGCTAAGGACATCAGTAAAAAGAAGGATAAAACTCGTGCTCCAAAATTTGCAGGTTTAATATTTATACAGCAAAAATATCACAATTCTAGTCCAGACTTGAGCATGGTACACACCACACAAACATGTGAAAAGATGTGAGTCCTGCCCCAGAAAGTTTACAATCAAACAGAAAAACAGGGATGCACATTTGTGATAAGGAACAAAAAAGTGACTAGCGTGCAGATGACAGAGAAAAAAAGACTCAGATTTATAATCAGGGGATATCTTAGTGATGGAGTAAAAAGGCAATACCTTCTGGAGAGATGGGAGTCAAAGAGAGAAGCTGTGGATGAGTGTTAAGCTGACAGAACTACATGTGGCAAAGGAAACTACCTGTAGACAAGGAAAGACTAGGATGAAAGCAGACATGGAGAAAGAAAAAAGTTATTTTTTTATACATTTGAGGTGATCTTGCATGAGGCAGAGAGAAAAGACATACAGTTAAGACCATTAGACAAAAAGGGAGACAGTCTAGGAATGGAGGAGCATCTGCACAAGCAATCTTGCCAGAGACGGGAGCAAGAATGAGTGTCACTGAGTGAGAACAAGAGCTCATATAGAACAAGCAAGTGTGCATATGTGTGAGACAGAGCAAGAGACACAAACTTCATTTCTCTGAGGGAAAGAATCATGGGAACCCAGAAGATGAAAGAGACTAGAAACAAAAAAGGCTGGTGCACCAAAAAGTTTTGAGTGGGGTTGGCAGGACAGAAGAAAGTAAAGGAACACAGTGATCTAACAGAAAAACAGAATTATTTACTAGAAGTTGAAAGAGCACGTATAAATTACAGAGGCATAATGAGAAGAATTAAGAAGTTGAATAGACAGGGAAAAGAAGAAGGGAATAGACATATGACAGTGAAACAGATTAGAGGTTCATAGCAGAACAGATGGAGTGACAGGACAGACTAAAAAATATATGCAAAGATGATAAAAGCCAGTAAAGGAACACCAGTTAATAGAAAGCATTATGTAAAAAGTCCCAACGGGAAGACTGGGAGCATAGAAAAACGTGAGTGGAAACGGATGTTCACTAAATTGTCACTGTAAACTCTTAGGGTTTGCCCCATCTAGGTATCCCCACATTTTAATCTTCATTTCCACTTGGAAAAATACTGTTTCCTTGTCCTCCACACCCTCTGACTTCTCTGCTGTAGTTGCACCTTTATGCCGTTTGTTTCACTATTTCTAGTGGCAACTGTTTTTGTTACGTTTAAAAGAGAAAAAAAAATCTTATTTTTCTCAAATACTCTACCACAAAGAATGTGCCAAAAATCTCAAGTTTCCTTCCTCCTGTCCCCATAATGCTCTTTCCTTCATTCTTCTTTGGGAAAAAAAAAAAAAAAAACAAAAAAAACCCCACGCCGGGGAAACTCATCAATCCAGCGGTATCTTAAGTCCAAGACATTCACAGAGCCTTCCCCGAGCTGCGTGTACATAGCGCGCCTCAGATTTCCTCCGCGCTCGGGTGAGGGTTTCCCGTCTCCCGTGGGCGAGGTCAGCGGGAGGCACGGGCTGCGCTCCAGCGCCCGGCATCGCGCTGAGGGATAACGGGATCTCCGGCTGAAACGCATCCGTCAGGCGGGGGGACTCGGGGAGGGGACGGCCCTAGCTACCGGCTGCTGGAAGGAAAGCCTACACAGATGTATGCCCTGGCTGCTGAAAGACATGGCTGGCTGGCTGGCTATTTGATTTGATTTGATTTAAGGGNATTTGATTGTATTGAATTTAAGGGACAATAAAAAAAAAAAAAAAAAGGAAAGGAGGAAAGGGAGAGGGGAAAGCACGAACGCTCGCACACGCATCCGGCTGATCTTACCTCCACATTGAAATACTGCTCCGCTTTGCACGCTGTAGCACATAAAATCCAAATGAAGGTTTGCAAGAAAAACACCCTGGACTGAGACACGAAATCCAACCGGCTTCCAGTGCTGGATGCGAGTACGATCATAGTGAACTGTGCTTCAGCGGGTGGAAGAGATCTCTTTCTCTCTTTGCCTTAAACAAGCACACAAACAAATCAACCCCCTCCGTGCCGGTGAAGAGCCCGTAGTGCAGGTTCACCCACAGCCGGGGAGGAGGAGGAGACGCTTGGCAGCACAGGCAGCGGGGGGGGCGGCGGCGGGCTCCCCTCTCGCCCCCCCCCCCCGCCAGCCCCGTCAGGAGGGAAGGTGGCGTCCGAGTGCAGCCGCAGCTCCGGCACGACTCCCCTCTGCCCAGCAGCAGCAGCCACCTCCCAGTGTCCGTCCTCCCTCCCTCCCTCCGCTCCCGCCTCCTCCTCCTCCTTCTTCTCCTTCTTCTTCTCCTCCTCCTCGCCTCTTCCTCCTCCTCCCCTGCCTCCTCCCCCTCAGCCTCCGCCTCCTTCCAGGGGAGNCGCCGCTCCCCTCCACTCCAGAATGTTCAGCCGAAGCCCAGAGGGCCCCGCCCCGTGGGCGGCCCCAGCCGGCGGGCCCACCGAGCCGCCGACGCGCGGCCGCGCTGCCCGGGGCCGCCGTGGATGCTGCGGGAGCGCCGCGCCGAGGGAGCGGCACCTCCTTTCTCCCAGGGCATGTCCGCTGGCATGTTCCCCGGGCACGGCCCCCGCGGTAGCCGCGCAGGGGCCGGAGCCGCCCGGAGAAGCGAACGCGCCGATCCGCCCGCGGTCCCTCGGGGTGTGCCGAGGGGTGCTGCGATCCCCTGCCCGCCCAGCGGGATGGTTGGGACGCTCTTCAGCGCGTCCAGATATGGGGTCATGCGCTCAAGGGAGAACAGCGTGTGAAATACTACGGCATGGACAAACTTTATGCTGGATATGGTCACGTTCAAAACGCCTTGTGGTTACGGCAGATAAACTAGTCTTGCAGTGATTTTATGGTGAACCAGAGGTTTTAGGCAGCACTGTGATACATCATGCAGTGAAAGGAAGGTGAGATGATCTGTAACATCAGTGGGACAAGATATTGCAATAATGTATGTTGGGGAGAAGAAAGAGGGAAAACATGGGGGGGAAAAAAAACAAACCAAAGCAAAACAAAACCAAAACAAAAGCAAACAAACAAAAACACAAAACAAAAACCTCAAACAAACAACAACAAAAACCAAAAAAGGCAATTGACAAATTTTAGCTTATTTTTTTACTTGTTTGGTTACTAAAAACAGTGCAAAGATGCTTGATCATGACATGGCTCAACCTGGAAGTAAAAGGCATACCTGGCAGATTAAATTTCCTTACTCTGATAGCTGAGGTCAATGGCCGGAATTAAAATACATGCAGACTAGATGTATGCAATTCTGACAAAACCTAGGAGTGAGATGTAGGAATGTGTTAGGTTCTCCATCATTCAATATCTTAAGAGTAAGGCAGTTACTTATCCTAAGAAGTCGAGATCTGCTTAACCAAAAGTAAACGTGTTTAAGCAGAGTTCCTTACATAATATGATCTAAAGGCATTTTCTGTTCTTCAGATTGTTAGTGATGTGAATGATGAAATTATGAAGTATAGAGCTATCAGCAAGCTAAAAGGACCTGTTTGCACTTCGGTGGCAAATATCAGAAGTAAAATTTAAGAATTTAATAATTAAGCACAAATTAAAAAAATGTCTTGGAACCATCAGAAGGAAACTTGACAAATGCAAATTACATTTGGGAAGAAAAATCAAAAGTAAAATCAAAAGACTACCGGTAAAACAACAGCACTTCAATAATGAATCTGGGGGCTGTAATGGACTATAAAGTAAATATGAGTCAGCAACGTTCTACTGTTAAAGAAAAAAGACAAAGCAGTCTCATTGTGGAGTGTGTTAGTTGGTGTGCAGTACATCTGACAGGACAAATTATTTCTCTGCTAGGGATTGACAAAGCCAACTGTCTTTGGATGTTTCAAACTGAGGACAGTTCAGAGAAAAGTAACAAAATATTAAAATATAAAGTAAAAGGTATGTATAAAAGTTGAAAGAACACTATTTATTCTGAGAAGACAGAAGGTAAATGGTCTCTTTATATGGTAAGTATTGCTGTGAAAGGGACAGAAATACTTTTTTTTCTTTCTGGGAAAAAGAAAAAAGAAAAAAATGAATCATCTAAATTGCTCATAAAGTTCAGATTCATTGTTAGACAAAACTTTCTAAAGTATTAAGATTTATACATTGGAATATGTATTTTTATATACATTGGAAAAAATAATGTTCCAAATTTAGCATTTGGAACAAGATTTCTAGTGGAAGTGTGGAATCTCTTCCATACGTAGGTTTGATAGGCAAGATCATTTTAGCCAACCTCTTTCTATTTTTAAGGCAGTGGATTGTATTATGAAATCTAGTAAACTTTTTTTGCTTCTAGCAAAAGTAATTCAGTAAATCAGTATTTTTTTTCCTTTTACTACTCTATGAATTAATCACTGTAACTGGTATAAAAGAAGCACTAACTCATTAACTTTATACTGTCCCTTTTGCTTTTCCTCTTTCCAAAGTGGCCTCCTTCTTGTTTGTGCCCTCAGTAAGCATTAACTCTATTCTTGCAGGTATATTTTGTAGAGTCTATAATCAGTGTAATCTCCAGAAATGGAAGCAGAAATGTAAATAGATAAGTTACTGTGACTGGAATTTCATTTGTCTGCCCTACCAGGACTGCTGTGGCTATTTATTATGAAAAGCACAGAGCCATAAATACAGCTACCTCCTTCCTTTACACTGTACCCATTTGAAGAAGAGAGAAGAAAAGCAGTGGTATGAATAGAATGGTGGACAAGAAAGGCACCTGGATATTTTTTAAGTGTGTTTGAGGAAGAGAGGAGATCACAGAGGTAAAGAAAGAGATTGGTAAGGAAAGCGAGTAGCAATGTGTGAATATGAGTGCCAAGGGAAGAGTATAGGCATATGAAGGACAGAGATCTCTGAAGTGAAAAACATCATTCGGGAATGCTCGTATGAGTAAAAAAATGCCAACAATGATGGAAAAGGGTTTTCAATATTTATGAGTAATCTGTAGGCAGAAACATACAAGAGTAGGGTCAGAGCCTCATGGGACATGAAAGGTAAAAGAAAAAAGAATTTAAATCTCTATATAGAACACTGTAGTTGCGTGTGTATGGGATTATGACAGAGATTAAAGAAAAGACAAAAAAACAACAAAGATGAAAAGGGAAGTAACAAGTAAAGAAGGAAGGAAGCAGAAAAATTAAATTGGAAAGAAATGGGAAGTATTTGTTGAAATGCTTGAATGATTCAAGTCACTTTATAAGTGTCTTGCAGATTTTTATCTTTATCAAATACCAATGTTTTTTATGTTCTTACCCATGGCACTTACAACAATATTTAATAAGCAGTGAGCAGGTTTATAGGGAAGAAAATTTGAAAAACTGGAATTGAACATTTCAGTTCTAAAACTTTTAGCCTTTTAAAAAAGCCGGGAAGAGGTCTCTCTCCTGTTCTACCAACCAGCCCATTTACCATCTGAGTTTCTTAGACTCCAGAATATATCTTTTATGGATAATTATAGTCACAGGTTTGCAGTGGATGAATACCAGAATCAGACATAGACACGATACATTCCCCTGTCTGGATTTGAACACAGGGCAAAAATCTTCCACGGTTCTGTATATCAATCATGAATAAAAATTCATATGATAAATAAAAAAAAATCAAAATATTACATGTTGCTCTTTCTGCATTTTGTGTTGCTTAGCTGCAGAGACTACCAGCTAGAAGTTTTAAAGAAGAAAGCTTCATTACAAGATATAACAAACTGCAGAGATTGAAGGAAGATATCAAATATTTCACACTGTTATATATAGTTTTGGATTGGAAAAGATGTTCTAAACACCTTACCTTTTACTCATGGAATGAGACTTTCATAGATGTATGCATATGCATTCTGCTTGACTGTTTGAAAGGTCCTACAGGATGAGAAGGCAATGAACAAGTTTAACAGTGTAGGAGGAATTATTACTTTGAATATATATTCCTGTCAGGATCACAGTCATATTGCCTGTGTTCTATTTACCCCAGGTTCTCTGTAGTTATAAGGTTATCCTGTCAGGAAGTAGAACTGACGTACACTCTCAATGCACTTTACTGTATCGTCTTACAGCTCCATCAATGGTTTTATAAAGAACCTGAGTTAAGGTAACGAAAAATGACAATGTAAAACCTCACACATAGTGATTGTAGGATCACAAGGAAAATGCCTGGAGTAATCAAAATCAGTAGTATTTCAGAATATTTTAGTTCATGGTTGGAAGAGCCAGTGAAGTCAGAAAGGAATAAAGTATAAAAGTGTAATTTTATTTTTTTAAGGGAGTTCTAAATTGTATTTCTAATTCATAAAGCCATAATATCATATGTAAACTTAGGCTCAACAAGACTTCTGTAAGTCATCATGTCCAACTCTCTGCACAAAGCAGAGGCAGCTCAGGTTGTATTAGTATGTTGCCTGTTCAGGGAGTTAGGAATCAAGTCAGTCTAACCCAAGCATCATTTCCTAGTCTGCAATATAATTTCTCTGTCTCAGGGAGCTATTTTGA
>VWZG01011005.1:36367-74313 GCA_013396735.1 Grallaria varia | reverse complement strand
TAACATATAAATATCATTGGTGAGTTTCAGAATTAATTACCAGTGTCACTAAGGAAATAACTGCACCTCTTAAAGCTATTCTTCTCCAGTCTCAGGAAAGAAAAATAATTATTATACTTGACATATAAATTTAAGGATATCTTTAATATGACAGCATAATTTCTTTACTTATTTACATTTGCATGAATTAAAGGTTAGGTTCTAAAAAGCAGTTCTCCTGCTTTGGTAGTCCAAAAAGTGGAATTACTCCTCTCAAAACCATCAGGCACATATGAGTCCTTAAGATCATTTTATTTTATACCATATATATAAGATTTTTTATCAAGAAGGGGTGAGATAAGAGTTTTGACAAGTAAAAATACATACTGCTTGTAAAGATAGAGCAGTGTTAACAGTAGAAAAGGTGTTTTAAAAGGACATATTTGAAAATATACCTGAAGAGGCCAGCCTGCAAGAAAGAGGAGGTTTCTTAAGGTTAAGCTTTTATATCACTACACTCTGCAATAGAGATACACCCAAAGTGACAGAAACCTATCCAATAGAAATAGTTATTCACTTGAGAGAGGAAAAATCACACACAGAGGTTTCAGTTTCTCTGTTTGTATTCCTCCAACTCCAACCTGTTTATTTTGCCCTTTTATTGACAACCTTCCATGTTTGGATTATCTTAGCACCTTTTTTGCTATAATTAGTTAATTTATTGTCATTTGGGAAGTAGTGGTAAGGTCTAAGAAGAGTATAAAAAAATGCACATCCTCACAAGGCTAGGATTAAGGTTCCATTAGCAATTTCATCTTTTTATCTTGAATGCTGATTGCCTAATAAGCAACATTTAATAGTTTTAGAAATGCAGCTTTTAAATGCACTAATATTAAAGTGTGGGTGAGTTTTTGTAGTCCCACATATCGCAAGGTGAAAAAGGTGAAAGGTGAAGGGAAGAAAAGTTTCAGAAAATGAATTCTTCAGAATAGTAGGTGAACATGATTACCAGGGCTATACTCTCTGAAAATCGATGGCACACTCACAAGATCTAGTTGCACCATATAGATGATTTTACATATCTTTGGGAAATGTAGGTTTGCACCTGACTTGTTTTTTCTCTGCCCAGATTCCTCTAACTGAAAAATGTTTGGTTCCTCTGTGTTTCACAGTTTACTGCTCCATTAGACCAATGTGAATGCTCTCTTCTTACTCTTACAGGTGGTTTTTAATTTATATTGTTCTGGAAGGAGAGGATAGGGAATTATTTTAAAGCAATTAAAATTAAAACAAATTTTACCTGGTTAACTTTTTTGTCAGTCATCTTTCGTTGCCACTCTGGCTATTTTTTGCTATTCTAGTGTAGTCATGACCTGAGCAACAGAAATTTAAATAATCAGCATAAAATATGTAAAAAAGGAGGAAAGTTCTGGTATAGTTGTGATTTTTGGGAAGACTGTTGTTATAATCTGATGGTCTACCACAACATTAAAGCATTTCTGGTGGGAACAACCTCATACCAAAAAAAAAAGGTACATTTGAAGCCTGCCTGTTAGGTATTGTATATATGAGGATATTTTAGGTGTGAGTAGTGCTACTAAGCTAGATTTAAATTTGTTATATTTCTAGTGCACACAGGTAAATAAAAAAGATAGAAAGATCAGGAAGGTTGGAACTAGGTGATCTTTAAGGTCCCTTCCAACCCAGAACATACTATGATCCTACAAAATGGTGAGGCACGACTGAAGGTTATTAACATTGAAAGGTCTGTTTATACATAGCTGATGGTGGCAGTGACATTGGCAAGGAAGTGAGAAAAGCAATCCTGTTTTATACCTGTATTCTGGCAGAAACATATGTAACGTAGTTAGATTATGATGTGCACTTCTGTAAAGTCTTACTGGTTCAGTCTGATGTGTCTTGTATAACTCAGGCACAGAAAAGTCACATAAAAATTAATGAAGATTTTTGCAGCAGACCCCACTCATCTGCATCCACTTCCACCCCAGTTCTGCTCTGTACGGTGTGTGAGCACAAATACACTCCTGGTCCTTGTAATGTTTTGTATTATCTTTCTCCAAGAAAGCCACTATATACACACACACACGTATATCTTTCAATATTCCTTTATCTAAAACATACAGGTTTTTGTATCTTTCCTCTGCCTGGATTTTTCTGGTCTTCTCCATTTTATAGTCTTCTAACTTCTGCATTGAAAGATACTCCATAAAACCAAAATACTAACTACACAGTATTTCTGTATCATCAAGGAGTCTTCCTGTAAAAATCCTATGCATGTGTTCTTACTCATGCATAACTGAAGAAGGGGCAGAATTATGCTTAGACCTTTAGCTTGAGAGAGGCTTACAAATATTACTCATCCTTTCAGGTTGAAATTTCAATAGAACCTAACAGATTGAACACCTAGTTCTCATTAATTTTTTATGGGAACTGGACAAACCTATCCCAGAGGCATATTGGAAAATACCAGGCACGTTTCATCTATTTCATTGCCCTGTGCTGGAAATCATGAAATAAAAATGAAAACAAAAATAGGAGAATTAGAAAGAAGCTTACTAATATATATATAAATAATTGTTTTTAAAAGTACATTTGCTGTTTATTTAGTTGCTAAGTCATCACCTGAGATTTGCACAGAGTTTACATTAATTGATTGATATTGCAGTCCTCTAACTTATTAACTGCTCTAAAAATCTTTCTTGCTTTTCATATTATTTCCACTGTTACTGTGTCCAGTCATTCAATGTGAAAAATCACCTTCTTCATGTAGTGAGTGCCCTTTATGAACAGGGGGGCTTTTAGGAGACTTTCAAACCATCATGTCTCACTGATCCAAAAGCAGATTAAAACTTTTTTACCTTTTAGAAAGTTTCTCATATTTTTTATATTGTTCCCAGGTTGTCAAGATGAGTAAAATTTCTGAAGGACAAAGGATGACAACAGCATCTTTAGAAATATGTGGGATTTTTCATTGTATTACACATGCTAAGATTGCTGTTGTCTCTATGTGTGCATAGTGTGAGAGAGAGGGAGGGAGAGTACAGAAGGCGGAGTTCTGGATGATCTTAAGAAACATAATATGATGTCTAGTTTTTAACTACAAGGTCATGTAGTGATAGGAGAGGGTGGGGTGGTTTTAAATTGAAAGAGAGTAGATTTAGATGAGCTATTAAGAAGAAATTCATTATTGTGAGGGTGGTGGAGGCACTGGAGCAGGTTGCCTGGAGACGTTGTGGATGCCTCATCCCTGGAAGTTTTCAAAGCCATGTTGGATGGGACTGTGAACAATCTGGTCTAGTGGAAGGTGTCCCTGCCCATGGCAGGGCGGGTGGAACCAGAGGATCCTTAAGGTCCCTTCCAGCCCACACCATTCTATTCTTCTGTGAACTCTAACCTTTGTAGTTGTTTTTCTTCCTTATATAATGTAGTTCTGAGTAAAGCTTATCATTGAAACATTCAGAAACTATATTGTAAGGGTTAAAAATCTAAATATCCACAAACCACATAAATGATCAATAGTCTAAAGAAAATAGATGAAGCATTCAAATACGTCTGTAAGTATAGGAACATACAGAAAATATTCAGGGACCGTAAGTAATTATCTGATGGCTTATGAAACTATGCAGACTCATACAAAACTTGGAAATTTCCAGTAAGTGTTCTGCAAATAACTGAATTAAAAATCATTTCCTTAAAATTTCTGCTCCAAAAAGGTGTAAAGCAGATAAAATCATTTCCAGGATTCGGGTAACAGTTCAGCTCCATGTGTGGTAGAGTGATACTTTCATTGCTTTCAATGGGACTAACTTTTACTACCAAAGGACCTGTTTCATAAAATTTGTATTTGACCTAAATGATTTCCTGTAGCACAGTACAACCAAATATGTTGATAATGCCTCATAGAACAGATTAATCTTCATATGAAAAGAGAAGCACTAATAACTTTGAAAACTATGTATTGTTCTATTTTTTTTTTAATATGAATTTCAGGTAAGTGCAAAGTCTATGGAATAAGTCCGTTCTAACAAGATTACTTCAGTATTCAAAAGTGGTTCTGGTGTGCATTAAGGGCACCTTTTCATTATGACACTTTACAAATAATAAAATTTAAGCCTTTTTCCTAATCATTTTATATAGTTCCTTGGATTTTTACTAACTTTTTCCCTTTTAAATGATAATGATATAGGTTACATGATTTGCCAACACATGTCACATACACTGAACTTTTTTTTTTTTTAAGTGCTTACTTTTCCAACCCACAGGGCTTTCAAGTTACTTAACAGTATTTCATACAATGACATTTGGCATCACGGTATCAAACTGGCACCTAGGGTTCTTCATTTTCCTCCTGTCCCATAGGATCAAAACAGTTCACATTTTGTGTTTTCAAGATCTGATTGTTCAGTTTCAAATTTTACGTAACATTACGTTGCATATTTTAGCTGTATGCTTTGTTCCCCACCAAAACATTTTGCTGCCATGATGAAACAAATATTTCTGTTTGACTTGGTACATATACCAATCAGTTTAGGGTTTTTTCTTTCATGTAGGACAGCAGGGATTTAAGTCTGAAAATGTGTCAAAAGGCATGTCTAGATGACTTAAAAACATTCTTTTCTTAATGTAAAGTTTTTAGAAATCCAGCTCCTTCATAGTATACTATAATGGTAACGATAGTACGCAGTTTAGATTAAATTACCAGTAGAGATTGAAAAAACATTAACAAAGTTCAGTTTTCATTAGTTTTTTATAAAACTGAAAAGATGGTGCATATCTGTCCTATTTGACCTATTCAGGGACGTAGCTTCTCTGAAGGTCTACTTCATTTTTTTGTTAATGATTTAAATTAAGTAAAGGGTGTAGCCATGCGATTGACAAATGACACAATATTAGTGGAGTTTGCGAGTATTCTGGAGATCCAGATATGTCGGAGAAAAGTTCCCAAATCTGATTAAAGTTAATGGTGACATACACAAGTACCATGCTTGGCAAAGGTGTTATATGGGCAGTTAAAAAAGGAGGAAGAGCATTGCAAAAAGTATAGATGTGCCATGATCTGAATTAAGGTTTATAAGATGTTGCCAAAAAATGTAAATATTATTCTGGGAATGGTTCATGGAAAATTGACAGCTATTAGTGATATTTTTACTTCCTTCTTCAGTCTTGGCAAGGCTTGAGCTAGAAATTAGGATTGGGCACCATTCTCTAAGAGAAAACAAACAGACAAGCAAAAAAATGATCAGAGATTTAAAGACACATGAGAAAATTTTTTGTCTTGAACCAAAAATTGAATTTGTATAACCTAGAAAGGATGGTGCAGAGGACATGGTAATGATCTCTATGAAAATGTGCAGGCATCATGAAAAGAATACATTTATCCACCATCGCTGTGGGATAAATTTAACTTAATTTAAAACCAAGACAATTATGCTAGACATATATTTTTCTTTGCTGTAATAACATATAAACATTGGAAGAGGCTACTCCAGAAGGGCCATGAAACTTAAAAGTAAGAACAATTCAAGTTATTCCTGCCTGAAAGCAGAGTACATTGACCAAATGACTGACACATTGAATTACATTTTTAATGAATTACAAGTAAACAATGCAATCAACCTTAGAACAAAAAACAAATTGGTATTTGATCTGGCTTTAAATGTGTATAGAAGTTTTTGTTGTGTGATGAGTTTTTTTTCTATTGGAAGTATTTTTTACTAGTTCCAGCCCTTCAGAATGAAAATAGGATAGAGAAGTAGTTCCATTTCTGCAGTACATGGTNTTTTTTTTTTTTTGGTCAGGAAAGATCATCACATGATGTGAAGTTTTGAGAAACACATCAGTGTGCTGACTAATGGGATTACTCTTTGAAACACTAGTATTCTCTCATTTTTTTTTTTGCTGACAGATGATATATTTTTGCCTAGCTCTTAGAACTAAAAGCTTTTCATTTAATGATTAAAAACGTACTTGCTTGGAATGGTATGATCTTGCCATTCTGAGAACATGATGACAATAATATGATTGTGATGTAATTACAGCATGTACAGCTTCGGGAAGTGATCTCATTTTCTGAAACCCTAGGTCCTCATAACAGTTACCAGTAGAGTCTTTAAACTTGCCTTTACAAATGTGAAAAGGGAAAAGTTTTTTTGCCTATGCAGATGTCAGTAATCAGACTGGACTTATCTTTTACGGCATCCTGCTGCTGTTTCCAAAGCATGAATTTAAGGATCCTGAATTGTTAAAATACTGACCACAATAGCTTATTTTGTAGATAATTTTCCCTGTATTGGTAGATGAACAAAATAAGCAGGCAAGATAAGATGTTTCTGGTACGTGAGCATGGATAACCTCTTCCAGCACTTTTGTTTTGTTTTGTATTTTCTTCTCCAGGAATACATACTACTTGCCATTTCAGGGGGGAAAAATGCAAGAGCACATTAACTTTTGAACTTTGGTCCACATTATTGAAAAGCACTGTTATGAATGCAACTATAAAGAGATCATTTCAAGTCAAGCAGTGTTACTGCTCACTCTGTCATGCTTCTGCTTGCTCTTTGCTGCATTAAACTGTGGGTCTTATTCATCTTAAATGTCTACAGTAAGAAAGATCATTGATTTAGTTTTGATAATGAAAATAGGAAAGAAGAAACAGCACATCTGAGCATGCAATACCTTCTAAACAGTCTAGAAACCTTTCAAGTAAGTAGAGCAATAGATAGTATGGCGTAGAAAACTATGACACAGTGCTGTTTTGAACAAGTGAAGTGAGGCTCACAAAGCATGACCTTGTGCTGTGTAGCCTACTCTTTATGCAGGCAATTTTTATTAAAGTAAGCTGGTGAGTACAGGAAAGAATTTCTGTAAATATTATTTTATTTTTAATTAATTCACTTCAGTATTGTCTTTCCTGGTGGTGTTTGTCTATGAATATTCTAGTGAACCAGAATTAGAGTGCAGGACTGTACTTGTGTAGTTAATTAGCTACTTTTAAGAAATAGTTCGTTCAAAAGGAGTGCTACATAATGTTTAGAGAAGATGAGTCTTGTATACATAACCAAAATTAGTCATGGCAATTCAAATAAATGCAATTGGAAACTTCATCAACTGCAGGTAAATGGGAAACAAAGAAAAATATTGAAATATTGTAGGAACCAGAGCTCCCCTTTTTAAATGAGTGAGGATAATAATTTCATTCTTCAGTACCACCCCTCCTCCTTTTAGTTATTCTCTGGGATTAAAGTGAAGCAGCTCAAAAAACTGTATTTCTGTAGCCTTCCAGTCAAAGTCTTTTATTTGTAATTTCCTTGAAATGAGAGGGAAGATAATATTTTTCCCATGTTTTTATTCTCTTCTTACCATATCCGTTCATTGTACTCAAAGGATTTGCAGCTATTCCCACTTCATGCTGCTCCAAGTGGGAAACAACCCTCAGACAAGCGCATGTGAAGGGCAAGAATCTTTGGGTCTCCTTTCCACAATCTCCTCAGAAGTCCTGTCCTAAATTCGTGTATACTACTTGACCAAGTTGGTGAAAATGAATTTGCTCTGTGATCTTTATGACATAAAGATAACAGAAATTAAACTAACTCTGGTTATACTGCATCTGTCACACCTGTGTCACCAACAGCTAAGGTGAAGCTAAATGAGCAATTCTTTAATGAACAGTTCTCTAATTATGTTGTCAGTACACAAAATGTGTGTTTTGCTTGTTTTGTTGGTTGTTTCAGCTGCTATGCTTTTTAATTGCTGCCTCTATATAGACTCTGGTGAATTATATAATTACTTGTTCAGTAAACCAATCTGAAACTTTGGCTTCCTACATCCAGGTATTTCTGATAATTTTACTGTATATCTAACTGCATGTGGGACTCCTGTACACTATAACAGAATATTCCAGCAAGAGTTTTGATAATAGTAGGCTGTAAATTTTTGAAGTTTTTCCAACTACACAAAGTCTACATTGCATTTCTGGAAGTAGTTCATGGGTAAAACGAAGTCTACCCTTCATGCTATATCTTTTACTTGTAGAAGATATAATCAATTGCCTTTGGTGCTCAAATTATTTGTTAGATAGTAGAGAAAATAGGAAGGAGAACAAAAGGCTAAACTGGGAGAAGATGTCAGAAAGAAGAAACAACAGAGAGGTAGAAGATGAGCTTAAAATGTCTGATAATTCTCTGAAAAGTATCAGCTGTCTCAGGCATCACTGCCCTTCGCCAGTTCCAGTTACTGCCTCTGGCTGTTCCCCCATTCTTTGGAAGACATTTTCGCTTTTATGGTGAATGGAAGAAGCAATCTCTTCCCTGTTCAGAGTGGTAAGTTGTGTTTGTGACATCCATCTGAAGGCCACTTTCATATTGCTCCATAATAATGAAATAGCAGAGCAGAAAAATAAAAGAACAAAACCCAAACAACAAACCAACAAGAAAAGAGACAATGAGTGATGAAAAATGATGAGTCAAGCTGAATGGGGAAATATCCTTTTCAGATGTAGACAAAGAGATTGATTTGATGTGGTAAGGATGAGATATCGGTGCCACTAAGAGAAAGCAGGAGAAATGATGCAATCTGAGGACATCATGGTTGGAACAATGGAACAGAGAAAAAGTGAAGTAATAGGATGAGATCAAAAAGTGGAACTATGAGACTTTACTACTACTTGATTGAACTGGGGGAAAGCATCTTTTGTCTGGAAATTGCCAGGTGTATGTTAAAGAAGCAAGGGCAAAGTTACTATGTAGCACAGAAAAGAGTTTTTCACTCCTTGCAAAATGGTGAAATCCTGGGTCCACTGAAATTTGAAGGGACAACTGTCATATAATTACAACTCAGAGATATGAATTCCCCCACTGCATTAAATATTTGCCTATAAATTTGTTTACCATAAAACTAGTCCTAGATTCTCATTCACAAATATTGCTGCAAGTCTGAATCCTGTCAATTTTATTTATAGAGTCAATCCTATAATTTCATAATTTCATAAAATAAATCCATTAAATTCCTAACAAGACAAGCACAATTCAAACTCAGTCAGAACAGCAGATAGATTCCTTAATATGAGGAATCCACCTTAATGGCATTTTTTAACCTAATCTAGGGCTGGATCACAGTTAATTATGTCCATCTAAATGCTTGCTTACTTTCAACAGCTGCATATAGGGTCCTTTATAGTTGGTCTGACTCCAAGAATAGCACAAGGATGGAACTGAGTACATAGTTTACATACATCTCATGACTCACCTTGCTCACCTTGCTAATTCTTAGAAGCCATGTATTTAATGCCTTATATCAATCTGGTGATACCTGTACTGTGAAGCACTTAAACTGCTGGATTTTTCCTTATGGCTAAGCACCCACTTGCCAGATTTCATTTCCTTGCATTCCTCTCTGAGGATGTAAAAGGTACAGTATATCTGCCCACATTTTCACCGCTGGGTTGATGTCACACACTTCCTCCACCTCCTGAGGTTAACTCCCAGGTAGGCACCAAATAGTCCAAGGATGATTTGTCATTGCCTAATTTTAGATTCAGCTGTGATTGTATCTCCTTTCACAGTCCTTTTGACTGTGTTTTGTTTTTTTTTCTGAAATCAACAGTTGCTGTGAGAATATACTTGGCAAATTATGCAATCTGAAAGTAAATTTTAAACTGTAGATACAACATAGCAGTTAAATCTCTGAAAAGGTATTATAAGTGAAAGGCAGTTTTTCATTAATATATTAGGCTTGTTTATGACAGGAGCAGAAGAAGAGCAGATTAGAAATTATTCAGAATGATGCAAGAAATATGTTGTAGAAAAAAAGTTACCCTTAATTCTTTATGAGGGATATCTAGAAGTTCTCTCTGGCCTGAACACTCAGTAACATTAAACGTGATTCACAAAATTCCAGCAAACATAAATTTGTGCCTAATTTGCTAATATTGGATGTAAATTTGTTAGGGAAAAAAATCTTATTTTATTCACCTGCTCCAGGGAGCAGCAAGAGCCCTTGGTTAAAGGGGTCCAGTCTAGTCCAGAAAAGGGTAGTCCAGTGGAAGAATAGGAGGAGATCCACTGAAGAGCATGAGCCAAGAGCTGAGAGGAGCTGTGCTCGGGCAGGGCAATGCCCTCTCTGACAAAGGTATAGCCCTACTGCACCAAGGCAGGGCCATGAGAGGGACAGAGCCTGTCAGCAGTCCCAAGTAAGTTTAGATAAAAGTTTGGGTGATCACAGGGATTGCCTCAGGAGCAACAGGAGGCAGGACTGTAAATAAAGCTACTACAGCATATGTTCAAGGTCTATCCATGGAACCCCTCAAACCAGGGCAGCAGGAGGCAGGTCTGGGCTCAGGGACACCTACAGTGTAGCTCAGGGCAGGCATCAGCTTCAATGAAACCTCCATGCCGATAGGAAGAGTGAGTGGGTGAAAATTCAGGTGAGGTTTCTTAGGGCAGCTAAAGCCTATTAGGGTACTCCATGCCTTTACTGTGTGAATCCAAAGTAATCCGAATCACTAAAAAACATAATGGAATTTGCAGCAATCAGTTCCTCTCAGTCAAGTTTTCAAGCCTGCCATGTGCTAAGAAATGGTTTTGAAAAATTATGAATAATTTAATTAAATATTCATGTTGTTCCATATTGTATTAAATAAATATTATTAATGGACTCCAAATATTAAAAAAGCTCAACAAACACACTGGATATTTAAAAGATATTAAGTGACCAATGATATTAATATTAGAAATCCTGCAACATGTAAATTTGTGATATTTGTGAAGCCATATTTTACCCCATTAATCCATATTTCATAAGAATTCAGACACATTGTATCCCAAAGAGACTTTCATTGATTCCTGTTCCAAATTAAAATATCTAAAAATGTAATTAATTTTTTATATAAAGACTGCATTTGCACACATATGAAGGAGTCTAACTATGCAGATTGTTGCTCCGTGCAATTTGGAATGGCAAACAAGGTTCATTAAACACCGCTTTTAGAAGTCATCAAGGTAAGTACCTACTCTAGGGGGTTCTTTCTAAAATCTATCTACATCTTCATTCACCTTAATTTTACTTATTAGATCAGTCCCCTCAATTTTAATCTTTATAAAACTTGTATGTTATGCATGGCCTGGTAATTCTCCAACATATTTCTGACAACATTTTCTTTTGTTGCCTTTTAGTGCTTACCCTTTACTTTTTTTTCTCAGATAGAACCTTATCCAAGGCTTGCTCTCTGTCCCCCACAGAAGCCATGCAGGTTTGACATGCTGACTAGTTTCAGAAATTTAACAAAGCACTGAAGCTACAATAAAATATAAATAATGGCAGAGAGTGATTGAGACTGATTAATGCACATACTGAAGAGCTGAAACCATAGAATCATAAAATGGTGCGGGTTGGAAGGGATGTTAAAGATTATCTGGTTCCAACACCCTTGTCATGGGCAGGGACGCGTTTCACTAAAGCAGATTGCTCAGAGCCCCATCCAACCTCATTTTGTACACTTCCAGGGATGGGGCATCCACAACTTCTCTGGGCAACCTCCTCCACTGCCTCACTACCCTCACAGTAAAGAATTTTTTCCTAATATCTAACCTATACCTATTCTTTTTCAGTTTGAAGCCATTCCCCCTTGTCCTGTTACTACATACCTGGTGTAGGTTTTGGACCTTAGGCAGTCATGCTGTACTTGATTGGTTGGTGCCACTGCTAGGTAGATTTTTGAACCTTTATTGCAACAGACTTTTCTCATTGTTTGATTTAATACAAGAAGTTTCCATTTTATAATCCGTAACACATACCTTAAGAAAAGTAACTCACAGAATACTTTTCAATCAAGGTTATTTTCTGGTTCAGACTCACTCTTCTGTGTAACAGAGCATGTGTTTTTAAAAATCTCTTCAGGTTAATTTATGTGATTGCAAATAAATAAGTCCACTAGAGGGCAATAACATTGTTAATCTAGCTGAAATAACAACATTTCACTTGATTAAAAAATTTAAGCGAATAAGTAAAAGCACAGGAAATAATCTAAGAGACAGGGTGTTTGTACTGACTCCAGTCTGAGAACACTTCTGTCCAGCTTCTCTAGTTCTCCTATTCCAGGCACAAAAATGAACACCCAGAGTAAACATCATCAGATGTGCTGGTCCTCTCTTCCATGAGGTGAAAAGGAAATGTCAAAAGGACAATTTTGTAAGTAGAGAATTTCAGGAATCCCATTTAAGCTTGTGTAATTTAACTTGAAATATTAAGCCCTTCAGTCTTTATTCTGAAAAATAATAACATGTTCTACTACTTAAAATGTCCTTTACTTATGTAAAGAAGTTGCAAAAGTAAAATATTTGTCATCAAATCCCTTCCTGACCTTCAAACTTCTAGAAAGACTTACTAATGTCTGTAAAAAGCTATCTTTTAGGGATATACACCAAATCTTGCAGTATGAGAAGGAAAATGTGAGAAAAGAATGGTAGAAAAGAGAGAAGAATCGCTAGTAGTTTCCAAATGTTTTTACGGGAAGAAATGGCAAAAAGAATATTCCTGAAGGAGAGAGGCTGAGGCCATATTTCCCTGTGTCCACTCATCTTCCCCACCTCGCTCCTCAGAGCTTTTCTGGGGCTTTCTGTCATGTATGTTTCACATCTGATGAAATGAGTACTAATTTCTGCAGTCATCCATAGGTGGTACAAAAAGCATACAAAAATTATGAATACTGTGCAATTTCAGATTTGTACGGGATAAATTACACTGAGGGATTAGACATTTTACAGGTATATGCAGAAGTATACTCATTTGTCTTTCTAGAGAAGTCTAATGCAAGACTGCTCATATTGATATTGTGAAATTGTTGGTTGAATAATGTATACACTTCAATCATCTGCAAGATATAGTAAAACACACCAATACGCTCAGCAAACTATTTAATTTATATAATGAATTAATTTATTGCTTATGTAAACAAGATTAAAAAGGTGGAAAAAAACATCAGTAAATTAACTTTTGACTAGCAGTATATTAAGTGTAGAAATTAATGACAATGATGTGTTAATAATCTGCAGTAAATTTATTTATAGTGTCAATATATTTTTTCAGAGTATTCATAAACATAGAATTTGAACACATTTAAAACACTGTTGAAGCAATTTTAGACTCCTCTATTCTCATTCATACTGCTGTTTAGCTGAACTCTGTGAAGGTACAGTTCTGATAAAGCTCACCATAAATGAGATTGAAAATGAGTGAAAAATAGGTATTACCAGATTTCAGTGAACTTTTATTGAGAGCACAAATTTTTAACAAAGCAAGTACTGAATTAATTCAGAAAATCTTTCATCTGTGTGATGATAGCCAATAGTCATTGAAGTGCAATGGCTAATGAAAGCTTTCAGTCTATTGGTGTACCTCACTAGTAGCTTTCTATCTTGCTATCTATTATCAGAAAAGACACTACTTGCTTTAGCACATAAATGTAGCATGTGGCCCTCTATTCTCATGCCAAAAAAACCCCATCTTTTCTTTAGGCTTTGTCACCATAAGAAGCGATACATTAACTGGTCTCTTCACAGCCAGAGAAGCAGCAACTGAGGCCTTTGCAAACAATCCCAGTGCACTCTTCAAGAATGAGGGAGAGCCAGAGAGCTTTTGTTTATTCCCTGCATGGCTGTTGTCTGTTGTCTACAAAAAGTAAACCTTAAAAATGAAGTCTTGAAAAAAAACAGTTTTTTGTGTCTTCATAGGTACTTTGAAGACCCTTCAGACTCAGGAACTCTAACAACTCTGTTGTGGATTTAATCTCAAACAGAACCTTCCATAACAAAGTATTGCCAGTTTGTTTGAAAATGTTTGAATGGTGTTTAAGGGAGAAAAGTAATAAATTTGGATACTTTATAAAGGCTATACATAATTTTGTCTAAGTGCTGTTTTGTTTGGTATTATGGGCAAATTGTCCTCTCTATAGTGTGCTTTGCTCCAAGAAAGAATTGTCATTACCTGTGAATCCTGGGAACAGCATCTGGAGAAAGTTTAAGAAACATTACTCAGTAGTTGTGGCACTAGGCAGTCCCTCAGAGATCCAGGCCTATGTGGCAGAGGACATGTGGGTATGTAATAAATAAATTCTTAACAAAAAGGCACATGTTAGTATATTCTTCTGAAAAAAATAGTAACATGCATTTATTAAGAAACAACAAATTCAGCTAATCTATGTTCAGTTATAAAACTAATTTTGCAGATTAATTTGGGCAATTAAAGTAGAAATAAAGAACTTTCTAAATTTCATCCCAATATTAGCAAAGTTCTAATGATATCTCTGGTTTTTATATGCACAGACGTGCAAGGTCTGAATTGGATTAAGGAAATAATAAACATGTATATGAAATTATAGGCAAATCAGTTTAAATGGAATTATGTTCCAGATGCCAAAGGATCTGCTGCTAGAATGCCTGGGATGTGACGTCAAAGATGATGAGTAAATGTGGTTTAGTAGCAGCATCAAATTAATCCTGAAGATAAAGTAGCATTGATGTATGCTCCAGGAGGAATTCACACAGGAAACTGCAAACTAGAAGGTCATAACTGTTGCACTAGATGGATGGGGGAATATATTCAGCTTGAGGTTTCTTTCTGGCACAGCATAGGTGCCTTGTCATGCCAGGGCTGCTGGAGCCCTTCTGCCTTCTGACAGGTACCTGGAAGCAAGGGAAATAGAATACGAAACCACCTTTTCCTTTAACCTAGGTAAATGTTCAGATAAGTCCGTAAACTCTCCCATTTTTTCCTCAAATGCACTGATCCTGTAAAATCATGGTATCTGCATCAATTCTGGGTTGTCATACCTCTAGGTAGTATGTATGTAAGAAAAAGCAACACATCTAAGTATTAAAACTCAAATTGGAAAACCTAGAAGGTTTTTATCTCCAGAACGTCCAAGTGAAGTTTTGATGCAATAATCTTTCACGACAGACATCTGCTCTACCTAATGCAGTGAACATTGTTGTCAGGGCCCCAAAGGCACCACCAGCCCCAGCTGCCCTTGCCCACCCACCCTGGAAGTCCCCACCCTGCTCACAGCCCAGGACCCCATGTCAGCCTCCCAGGGCTGTCCAGTCTCTGTGCCAGCACCTCTACAACAGGACCAACATCCAGGTTCCCACAGCCCTGACATGCCATGAGCTCCTCCAAGCCATGCCCACCCACAGGCTGTCCCTGTCCCCATCACTAGGGACATGCCTGATGCCCTGGACTCTGCTGTCCTCGGTTATCATCACCAGACGTGAACCTGACCTGTCCACCTCGCTTGACTTCAAACCTACTTTATCAACATGACCTTCCCTAGTCATCTGAACTCTAGGATGAACCTATCTGCCATCTTCTGTCCTGACCTTCACCTCGCTGGGGTGGTGGGACAGGCTCCCCAACCCCTGGCCCCAAGGGCTGCCCCACGCAGCTGCCCCTTGCTGCTCCCTAGCAGTCTGAGCTTCTGAGTGAGTTTTCACTAATAATGATTGTAAAGGATTCAGGTATAATACAGGTCTTAATTGATGATCATGAAACAATAAATTCCACATCCAACTGTGAACACATGTTCTCTTAACCTGACAAATGTGTCTTAAACTGTTGTGTCCAGGGCATTGCACTGTAGATTCAGCTACAACACAGTTAAAACAAGCCCCATACTTTATTAGAATTTTTTCTATTACCATGTTCTCATAAATTCAAAAGTTACACTCATTATAAGAATTTTTTTAAATGTTATGTGAAGTCTTATCTCCCAAGAACTAAATGGTCCTGACTAAAACTACAGATTCACTTCTGAAAATTTTTGGTAGGAAGGTGTCATGTCAGCAACAAAAGCTGATACTCTTATGCAAGTGAGTTTCTTCTACATACGCCTCAGTAACTGGGTGAACTTTCAGTAAACTCATAGCCCCTATTCTTTGCATATGGAAACTTTTCAAATTAATCCTTCAGCAACTTAGGTGAAATATTCTTTTCACCGTGGTTTTAAAAGGACCTTAAGGACTCTAACCAAGACCAGAATCCAAGTAAAACAAATAATATATAATCTTATTAATTTTCTATTAGAAGATTGACTTATTTCTAGATTTCTACAAAATATCCCTTTTAAGACCATTTTAAGTGGATTAGTGGGCTTTTTTCTTTGTTAGTGAGAGAGGTTCCTCCTAAATGAAAAGTTAAAGTCCTGAACTACCTCTGGAGGAAACTGTCTACACAGATTACACAGGAATTCAAAGCATAGACATCATTGTGGGTATAGCTATGATATAATATACTTAGAATAAATTGATATTTTTTTCCTTTCTGAGGATGAGCCCAGATGTGTAGACTTTCTCTACCTGGTATATGATTTTCTGGAAGTCTGAAAACAAGCTATTATGATGTCAGAGGTAGTTAGATCATTAGATAATGTATTTCTAAAAAATCAGAAGTAAAATCCAGTAAATCATAGACAGGAAGGTTGTGATCTAATTTTGTGCTCGAATCACAATTTCGACAAACTTTCTTTGTCTGAAAAGTAATACCTTTGTTTTCCCAAGTACCTAGACTATCCAATTGAGAAAACTTTGCTGAAAAAAGTACAAGGCAACATGTTGATTTATAAACTAAAGTATTCCATTAAGAATTTTTCTCTTTTTTTTTTTAATGTCTTCATTTTCTTGATATGATTTTCCAATTAGTTTCCCTCAGAAAACTAAGGCAAGAAATAACAGTGGGATATTTAGAAAATTCTTCCTTTAAAATTATTCTTCAGGAAGCTGTGTCTATGATGAGATGACTCAGAAAGACAAAAAAAATCTTTCAAGGGTTCTTGATGTCTTATACTTAATGGTCCTCAAAAACACCTGCAGTTTTTTGCTGCCAAAATAATTAAAGGTTTCTCATTTCTTTGCAATGAGCAGCCTTTTGTGTCTAAGGCACAAGGAACCAGACAAATAAGAAACACAGGATGAAATCCTTAACCCAGACAGATACAGAAGATCTCCAAAAAGTGACTTGCTATGTCCAACTCTCACATAGCACTGCCTTTACTTATGCAGCCCTCTAAAGTTTTGTAAAGTCAGTTATATAGACATAACTCAGATTAGCTGGTGTCTGAGTTGCTTGGCATGGTAAAAAAATCTTTTCTCAACAGTTAAAATATTTTTATTTTTTAATAATTGCTATTTCACATTTTTACGTCATTAGAAGTCATGAAAAGAATATTCTCTGATTGCATCTTATATCAGTTTTCTACTATGAATTGTTTGGTAATTCTTTAAATGTAAGAGAAGTAAAAGAATTAAAACAATTATTACTTTTCTTTCTTGATCGGCCTCTTCTATTACTTCCCAAAGGAAAGGCACAGATGGTAGCAGTTTTTTATAAAATTAAAGTTTTTCTCAATCAGGCATTGAATTATGCAATGAATATGCTTGGGCCGTTATACTCAAGTGGCCTCAAGTCCACTATAAAATAACATTACTATCCCAAACTCTTTGCAGAGCAATGTCAGAATGATATGAAAAATAATATTTCTGAGCTAGTTACTCTGAATTAGAGCCACTGACTGTGTCGCTTTGGATGACAAGTGACTTTGGTGATTCTCCTTGAAAAGGATTTTGTGTCTTCATGTTAAAAAAAATTCTCATTTCAGTTTACATAGAGATTTCTTTTAAAGGTAGAAAATATCTGTGTCATGGTAATGAAATGGATCTTATTTTAATATTTCTTTTATATTTTCACTAAGGCTTACTTTTTCTACTTTTTTTCTAAAGTGTAAATGTAATAAAATCTGGTTTTGTTCACTGTCTTCCACATTTAAGGTACCCTGAAGTATATTACAAAATAATGAAACACAAGCTGCTCTTTTTAACTGATGTGTAAGAAAGACTAGAATGTGTCTGGTAAAAGGAGGGGGTGATCTACATATCTTTTGGGGGCTGATATTTGTATGGACCTCATGCAGAACTGTCCTTTATAATAATTGTTGGCAGAGCTTTTGCAAGGTGAGGACAGCCTGAGTAGGCAGCCCAAAGGTTATCCCTCCTAAGGAAAGAGAAATAGCTGAAGTACCAGTGGAACTTCTGCTTCAACTTCCCAGATCAACCTGTGCCAGGCTATCTTCTGAAGTACAAATTAAAGGGAAGAATAGAGAAAATGCAGCCAGAGCACCAGGACGTATATCTTTTTCTTCATCTCCAATCACTTTTTTTGCCCCATCCAACATCTGGAAAAATAAATATCCATTTGGATTCAAAATAATGTACTTTGATTTTAGATACTGGTGCCTTCATCACAAGAGAACTAAATAATTGAGAAATTTTTGGGAAAGGACCCCCTGACATTTTAAACTATCACAGATTCATATATATATCAATATCAGTTATTTGCTCTTGCCCATATTTCCCGACATTTCCTCAAAATATTTTGACTTGGAAGATACAAGAAATCTTTAAACAGTGCAATGTAATCTAATACCTCTGAGCAGGACCAACAAAATGTTCAAACGTAGTGGACACATGATTCACACTCCCCATACCACCGTCCTCTATCCTAGGAGTGGTTTCTAAATTCGGCTTCTTAGTTACTTCTTCAATGTAATCATAGTCATCCTTCCTGTTACTGTTGTATTTTATCCATAAGATGTTGCTCATCTTCCATCTGCAAGCATCATGAAAGTGAAAACACTTATCTCTGATTATTGGTATTCAAAGAGTAGCACCTTAAATACAGTAAGAATTGACAACAGCACACAAGCATACAGGGACAGAAGGTAACTGGTCTCTGCTGTCTGCATCAAGGTTAAGCATACAGATAACCATATCAGCTTGTGGTCAAAGTAGTACTAGGCTTAGAAGAGTAGTGGCCGTGGCAGGATATATTTTGAAGGAAGAAAGACAGCAGCTTATTTACAGCTAGATTCTTTGCTGCACATAATAAATAAATTGATAAGAATTTTCTTAATGAAAAAAATCAATTTATCTTTAGCAACCTGGTGTGTTTTCATCTGTGTAATGAGTTAATGTAACTAAAGGAACTAGTGGTATATTAATCATAGTGGCAGGGAGTTGTCTTGTCAGATCCAGAGTGAGGATGAGTATTTGATTAGTGCACAAATAATACTTCAGAAGGAAGCAAAGTGGACTATGGAAGGAGTCAACTTCTAGAGAACCTTACCTCTTCAGGCACTAGAGCAGCAATACCCTATTTTTAAATAATGTGTCAGATAGAAAGCATCTGTTAGTAAGACTTCAGAAGCTGTAAAATAGGTTATATTTAAAGACATGATTCTTCAAAGGGCTCTTTGTTTTGGATCACTTTCCAGAAGTAGTTCTTAAGACAAATATAACATATTTAGTAATATTGTCATTTTTATAATGTATAAAAAGCTCCATAAAGAAGGTGCAATGAAGATAAAATGCAGTGAAAATTATTAAATCTCTTCAGTCTGGAGGGCATAACATTTTGTTGCTCAAAAATGGCTTACTGTTGCTTTTTATATTGATGGCAGGTTTTTGGTACATGGCAGAAGTTGTGGCTGTGGTATGGAAAGAAACCGTGAGCTGGCTGGTCAAAGCCAAGTTCTATCAGGCTCTGACACCAGTGTGAGTGCTTCACTGTGTTCTAAAACCACAGGCAGCCAGAGGAGACAGTGCCATGGCTCTGTGGCATTTAAAAGCAGTTGCCACTCTATAGGGAATAAGATAAAGATCATAGAATCACAGAATATGCTGATTTGAAAGGGACCCACAAGGATTATGGAGTCCAACCCTTAGTCCAGCACAGGAACACTGCTGAGTGTCACATCATGTGCCTAAGAGTATCATGCAAATGCCACTTGAGCTCTGCCAAGCTTGGTGCTGTGACCACTGCCCTGGGGAGCCTGTTCCAGTGCCCAACCACCCTCTGGGTGAAGAACTTTTTCTTGCTCTCCAACCTAAACCTCCCCTGACACAACTTCAGGCCATTCCCTAGGGTCCTGTCAGTGTTCACCACAAAGAAGAGATCAGTGCCTGCTCCTCATCTTCCCCTCACAAGGAAGTTGTGACTACAATGAGGTCTCCCCTCAATCTCCTCCTCTCCAGAATGAACAAAGTGCCCTCAGCTGCTTCCCATACAGCTTCCCTTTAAGGCCCTTCACCATCTTTGTTGCCCTCCTTTGGGTGTTCCTTAATAGCTTAATGTCTTTCTTATGTTGCAGTACCCAAGACTACACACACTATTCAAGGTGAGGCTGCACCAGAGCAGAGCAGGACAATCCCCCCCAGGCCATGGCTGTCCCTTCTGGCTCCCAGGGCACTGATGACTCATATTCAACTCACCTGGGCCAGATCCCTTTCTGTGGCGCTGCTTTCCAGAATCTCATTCCCCAGTCTGTATGTACATCCAGGGTTGCTCCTTTCCAGGAGCAGAATCCGGCACTTTCCCTTGTTGAACTTCATATATTTGGTGATTGCCCAGTCCTCTAATCTGCTCAGGTCTCTGCAGGGCCTCCCTGCTTTCAAGGGACTCAGCAGCTCCTCTGAAAGATGTTGGAGACATGGTTGAAGAGTCCCTCTTGGAAGAAGGTGCTTCATGAAAGTCTTCCTGAAGGTCTGCAGCCTATGGATAAGCCATACAAGTGCATGGAGATCCCTGAGAGACTGTGGCCATAGGTGACCCTTGCTGGGACCAGGACATCCCTGGGAGACTGTTGACGACTCAAAACCAAGTAAGAGCAAGAAGAAGTGGAAAGAACCATTATGCACTATCTTCCAAGCTCTTATACATCGCATCAGCAAACGAAATGGGAGGGACTGGGCATAAGTCACTGTCGAAATAAGGTGAGCCAGCACCAGAAAGGAAGTAAGAAAGGTGTTCAACTGAACTTGAGACTGGAAAAAATGGAGAAAAGATGTTTTATAAGTGTTCAATTGTTTATTTTTTTTTCAGTACTTATATTAATAATTAAAAATTTAAGTTGTCAATAAACTAAATTAAACTGTATTCTCCAAGTCAAGACTGTTTTACCCACAACAGGCATTGTTTTCAGAAACCTGAATACAGACAGATATTCATCAATGGATGTGAGAGAGATACAGAGATCCTGGAGAGAGTCCAGAAAAGGACCACTAAGATTATTGAGGGAAATGTGAAGAACCTGAGTGCTGAAACTGTTTAATCTGAAGGACAGGGGGAATCTTGTGAATGTGTACAAATATCTAATGGAGGGAGAAAGAAGACATGGCCAAGTTCTTCTGGGTGGTGCCTAGTGGCAGAAAAGGGGGCAAGAAGCCAGAGCTGAAACACAGGACATTCTCTCTGAGCATATGGAAACACTTTTTTAGTGTGAGTGTGACCAAGCATTGGTACAGGCTCTCCAGAGAGGTTGTGGAATCTCCATCATTGTAGACATTCAAAAGTCACCTGAACGGGGTCCTGGGCAATTGAGTCAAGGTCATCATGCTTGAGAAGGGGAGATTGGACCAGGCGGCCTCCAGAGGTCCCTGCCAATCTCAGCTTGCCTGTGATTCTATCTGATTCTGTGAGATAGAACCTGCCGTTTCACCCTTAGTGACTCAAGCAATTTGCCAAAAGCAGTATCACACTGACCAAGGGGTCAGTGTGTATTTTTCATTTGGGAAAATACAAAAATTACTTGATTGCCTGGAAATACAAGGATTGCTCTCAAAAGCTCATTCACGTTGCAGCACCCCAGTCTGGCATGCATAGAGCTGGCTGGAGAATGGCATTTAGCTGTAGGTGTTACCTTTGAATGAAATCACACAACCACCTGTTATCTGCTGCATTTTCAAACATGTTGCACCTCTCTAAATAGAAGCCAAAGAATAAAGCTTGGAATGGTATAGACCTGGACGTAGCTGGCCCAGGGTGAAACACAGCCCTACCAACCACCTTGGCATCAGCCACCAGACTTTAACTCAACAGATATCCAGATAATTTTTCCATTACATTGATGATGCAGTAATTGGAAGACCCATTCCAGAAGTGCTAAGTAAAGGAAGTTTGACCTTTGACTTCAGTCAGATGCTCACACAACTGCTTACTCACTCCACCTCCTCACCAGGGAAGAGGAAGAATGCAGGATGAGAAAGCCCGTAGGTCAAGCTAAAGACAGGTAAACCACTTACCAGCTACTGTCATAAGCAAAACACACTTGAACAGGGGAGAATTAATTTAATTTATTGATAGTTAACATAGATGTGGATAGTGAGAAACAAAAGCAAAAATTAAAACACCTATGTGCACCCACCCCAATTTTCACTCACACAAATTAATTTTCCAAGCTGCTTCATTCCTGGCTCCTCTCTCTCCTCTACTCCATGAGTAGCACAGCACGGATGGGGAATAGGGGACTATGGTCATTTCATAACAGTTTAACAGTAATTCTCTGTTGCTCCTCCCTTCTCACACTTTCCCCCTGCTTCAATATAGGTCCTCTCCATGGACTGCAGCCCTACAGTAAATACCCACCTGCGGTCTTCTCACAGGCTGCAGGGAAATCTCTGCTCTAGTGACTGGAGAAGCTGTTCCCCTCCTTCTTCTATGACCTTGATATTCGCAGGGTTGTTTCTTGCTCTTTATTTCTCCCTCCTCTTCAGACAGTGTGGTGTGTTTCGCCTTCTCAACTATATTTTTACAGAGGCACCAGCAGCACTCCTGATCTGTGTCCTGCAGTGGGTCTATAATAGAGCCAGCTGGAAGCAGCTGTGTCTGGAATGGGGCAGGCCCTTGTTTCTTCACACAGAGACATCAACTGCAGCCCTTCTCCAACCTTGTCATGTACACAAAATCAAAGATCATCATGTAGTCGCTACTTTTCCAATGCCAGATTTGCCATTAAGTGTTCCAAAAGGAGCCCACACAAGTTCCACTGAAGAAATATATTTCTCAGGTTTTTCATGGCCATATGGACCGAGACATATCACAGTTTAACAAATCGCTCACATAAATGCCTTGGATGCCTATCTGCAATTAACAACAATGCCAATTGACTGAACCTTTATACCATGACCTCAAAAAAAAAGTCATTTTGAGAGGGAAATAGCATTGGGCTTTTGACCAGGTCAAGCAGGAGGTAACCCATGTGGTGATATTAGTACTGATCTAGAAAGAGAGGTGTAAAAATTCTGTTATATACCAGCACAGGAAAGGACAGCAGCTTGTGGCAACAAGAACAAGAGCTTGTGGCAATGAGCCCCTCAGGAGATGCAAGGCAAGCTGTTGGGATTCAGGAGCTGAAGCCACAAAAGATTCAAAAACTTTCTGGGGCATAAGAGGTTCAAGCTGCAGTTGAGGACATTCTGCATGCTACTGCAGTGTTCAGCACAAAGCAATCACTGTGATTATACCCTAGACTACCTGCCCTGAATTTTTTTTCAAGGATTCAAAGCCCACTGGTGGAAGAACAAGTAGTGATATGTAGCAAAAAGGTGTGCACAGTAAGTATGTACTGGCTTAAGATCTAGGCTGGAATTAGCTGAGTTTTTTAGTCTTCAGGCAGTAAATAAAAAATGAGAGGAAATTAGCTTCTTCAGGCTGTTTAAGCCCCAGCATATGATGAATTAAGTGATGTAAAGAAACAATGGACTTTGTTTGCAGACAGGTCTTGTAAAATTGCAACAGGAATCGGGAGGTGGTGAGCTCCTATTTGGAACTGGAGGCTCTAGTCAGTTTGCATAAGTAATATCCTTGAAAACAATCTTGGGCCATGTTCAGGGGCATCACTGGCCCCAGTATATGTATGTACAACATCCGGATGGTGGCTAATGCAGTGTAAAAATGTCACGAAGATTGGAATCGTGTTAGCTGGCAGCAATGAGCAGGTGAGCCTGGGGAGAGGGCAGGAAAATGTTAGTGTTTAATTGTTTATGTTTTCTTTTTTTTTCTCAGTACCTGAATCAGTAATCAAAACTTTCAGTTAGTTGCCAATAAAACATAAATAAAATCCCTCTAACTGAAAATATTTTGCCTCTGACAACTGTTGGCAAGGTGGTGCAAACCAGATTTCTAGGCGGTTGCTCTGAAAAGCAAAATACTGATTTCATCAGCTTGCTAGTATAGCCTTACTTTATGAAAATGGTAGGAAAGATACTGTGCTGTAGACCTTGCAGGTTTAGGAGCAGACCTAACAAAAAATGGATGTTTCGTCCTAGACAAACGTAGACTAGTGTCTGTGTGTGCAAGATTATTTGACATATGTTTGAACAGTGAGAAGAATGCAAACAATACAGAAGACAGATAGTCTCAATAAATTCTCAACTAGACCTAGAAAAGATCAGATCAGCATTTTAGGAAATACATGGATTACAGAAGATTAATTTCCAAATTTCTGAGGGAAAGTATCTCTGGAGGTCAAGATATGTCATGAGAGAACTAAAGACAGATTTTGCAATTTCTGACCTATCTGACTGAGTCAGGAATTGAGCAACAGAGTACAGAAGAAATCATGTGGTTCAGTGGCATCTGGGAATCTGAAAACATAATGGATAGCAGTAGGCATGCATAATCCCTTGGAAAGGCATCCAAGAAACTGATGGCAAGGGCGAACAAACAGAAAAGAATCCTTACCTGGTAGTCTTGGATCTGGCAAAACATCTTTCCAGGGAGCAAAACAAAGCGTGATGAGCTAGAAAAACATTTTTATCCCCTGAAGTCATCTATCTGGACCTCATTAGAAAAATGACAGACCCTGTCACAGTTAGGAGAATGCCGAGCATTGTGGGCTGCCCTCTATAACAAAGATCTGCAGCTGAGCACGATTGGGTCACACTGCCTAATTGCCACAGAAACAATGGCAATAGCCCATGTTTCCATGGGAAATATTGCCTGTGAGGTAAACACAGACTGAGAGAACAGTGGAGGGGAAACTGTGGACAACTGCTCTGAATCTGCAGACAGGCTGTATATAAAGGACAGAAAGAAAGTGGTAGAGAGTGACCTAGAATGACATCCTATGAGAAATGAATTTGCCTAACACATCTATGACAAGGGTTACGTGAGATGACAAGTCTTCATAGGCACCAAAACTACTTCCAGAATCATACTTTGAAAGTCCAAAATATTTTTAATATTAATAGGAATTCTGAAAAGATAGTTCCCATTCTGATCCAGAAGTAATCATCAACCTTTATCCTGAAACAAAAATTCTGGATTTCTGGATTTAGCCAATTGTACTTTAAACCTGTTTCAAACTGATGGCAGGATCTTTCATCTTTCCCACACAATCTCATCTATGACTTTGTTTTAATGTCTGAGCTATTATAGTATATAGAAAAATATACAAAATAAATAGCTTAAATATTATCAGATGTTTCCAAGTGTGAGTTGTTTAACAATATATTATTTTGGTGCAGATGCTTTAAGTAGTTAATGCAAACACAAAGAAATGAAAATCTGTTTTATTAAATATAGGATAAGTTACTAGAATTTCAAAATTTCCTCTAATTTGATGTTCAAGTGAGAAATTTTGCATTTATCCTATAAAATCAATATTAAGAAAGTATGTTGAATATTCTTTCATATATTGATAGACCACTTTGTCATAAATAGATTATGTTGTGGATTCTAACTTTAATTGAGGTCAGAACTTGTTATCCATGTAAGTCACTTACAGAATTACAGCAAAGTGAAATTATAAAAAGTTTGTCTTTTCAGTATCAGGGAAGAACTTACTAAATAACACAGCTTAGAGATTTCAGTTTTTACAGTATTTGTACAGGGGAACTGAAAGAAGTCTCTTAATTTTATCTCCACCATGCATCAAGAGAATGTCAGTATTTTAAATGGAAATCAACATTGGCAGGTGAAAATCTGATGAGAAACAGTGAGATTGCATTTAGAAGGGCAACAGCTTCCTTAGCTTCCTCTCAGTGAGACTATAAGAAAACTGACAACATGACCATGCCCATTTCACAGTTTATCCCTATTTTTCAGGTAGCCTTATTGAATGGAATGTCTCATTTAAATGCAAAGTATAATTGATCCAATGTAGACAGGCAGAATGGATGAAAGAAGTGGCACCAAGTACTGTAAAACAGACCAAATATATATATTGATGTGACATATGTGGTATGCTGGATATGAAATATTAAACATTAGACCATTTTAAAGTACAGCCCTAGAGAACCATGATACTTAGGCTTCAAACCAAATATACATCCCCTGTCTGTGAAGTATCTATAATAAAAGAGATCACCTTTTTTGACATATGTAGGCATGAAATATGATGGAAGGTTTGGGGTTATTTTTAGGTTTTTAAAGTAGGCAATTCTATCTCTTTTGGTTATTTTATTAAAACATTCTGCATATATTTTCAAAGCTCTCTGTATGAGTATGGATATTCATACGAAATATAAATCCTTTCAGGGAGTTATTCCAGTTAATGGTATTTATGGAAAGACATCAGAGATTAAACTTTAATCCAAGTTGCCATTATAAATACTAATTTCTTGAATACTTCACAAACAGATGATCATAGTTTTAATATGATATCTGGATTTTATCTAGAATACCAAACCTTAAAGTAGGGAGATAATCTAAGGAGATAGTTTATCAAAATGAGAAATTGATATCATATTATATTATGTTTCAAAATTCATTACTTCTGTTAATGAAGGCACTGAGACAGTTTAACAGGAACTGTGCTAGATTTTTATAACACTGAATTGAAAACTGAATGCATTCTTAAAAGGCATGGTCTGATTAACAAATTAGTTAAAGGGCACATGGTGAGTTTCTATTGTTTTCATATATGCAAGATGTAATTATAATGATACTTCTCACGTCAAGTACTCCAAAAAGACCTCTTCCCTAACAGCATACCTGTAGATTCTCATCACAATAGGAATTAACTTACTTCCGTCCTAAAGAAAAATTAAACATCTCTTGGTGCTGATGGCATGCTGTGATGTCAGAGCATTTATGTGACACCCTCCACTTCCATTCTTCTTGCCCCTAGTACGACATTTGGCTAGCAATAAAAATTTGAAGCACATGAAAACAGAAAGTGTATCTCCTTACTTGGCATTTGAAAAATTTCTCTGGAAAACAATTTAATATTTTTTAGCTGGAAATGTTATTTTAAATGCATGTAGATTAAACTTTGATTTTACAGATTTTAAACTTGCTCCTTCATAGATGTTCTCCTGTGTTCATAGATATAATAGAATATGAAGTGAAGAGGGAAGAGTTAACAACCTTAGAGTCTGTTTCTACTACCATATTTTTATTGGAATGAGCCACCCATTTCACTGTATCATTGCAGTGCTGATTTAGAGTCTTAAAAGATAATATATAATTTCCCAGAGTAAAAAAAGAAGTGAGGGTTGGAATATAGCTTATCTGCAAAGGAAATAGAGGATTGGAAATGAAGTACGAAAATGCAGTTAGTTTTTTTTAATGCAAATTTTAAAGTGTTAAAAATAATTTTAATTGGCCTGGCATTACATGAATATTATTGGATTAGTCATTAATTCAAGCAGGCAGCAGGATTTTTAATACCTTTCCTACTTTGCTGTGTGAGAAAACTGATCATTTTAAAGCCTCAAGTTGTACCTAATACTGGAAAAACTTAAATGCAAAACCAGAAGAACCATAGTGACTTCCTAATTTTATTCAAAAAGGTCTCAGTGTGGCTAATACGTCATACAGAGACGTCTCACAAAAAGACAGCTCTTGTTTACAGAATGACAGCAATTATAAGGTTGGCCACATTTGTGCTGTGTCTTCTTTCCTTTCCCTGTTTGCTATTTTAAGGTTAGAGAGCAGCTCATGTAGAAATGTGCTGTTTCCTTCCAGTCAGTAAGGCTTTCACTGAGGATAGTTAATGGGGCTAAAGAGTAGTTTGGAAACTAAATAATTAATAAATAATTCTAAATTAATTGGTTCCCACGGGGTTGTATTTTTCTATTCAAGGTTGGACTAACCTCAGTGTGAGCCACAAAAATAAGCAATGAGCATCTCTGGGGGTAGCTAGAGGACTAGATCTCATCAGAGATTTAGGTACACAGAGGTGTTTGACAGCACCTAAATGCACCTCTCTATGTAGATTCCCCAGGTAGCTCAAAAAGCGATGATATGCCTCTACTAACATACCAAATTACTTGCCCAGGTTGTGAAAAGGTGCCATTTTGTTATCCAAGAGCTCCACATTTCTGGAAAAAACCCCATGCTATGCAGTGTAGTACCATGCACAAAAGCACAAGTGTTCACTGGTATATCAGAGCACACAAAGCCCTAGTAACTGTAAGCATCTTGAAGCCTTTTGCACTGTGTGATAATTTTTTTGCATATTCTTAACTCTAAAATCATAAACATTTATTAATTTATCTAAATAAATAATTAAAGAACCCCCCAATTTTATTATTTTTAACTACTCTGGGCAGTTCTTACTGGTATCCTTGTAAAATGTGCCTCAGACCCAACAATGAAGTCACTAACAAAGGCCTTGTTAGTGTTTCAACACTAACAACCAACAGTAAAACTTTTAAGCCCACAGGATACATATAAAAACCAATCAAAGCACATGACACCTAAATAATCAATGAAGGTGAGTAAACAAAATATTGTTAACTATAATACTANCTCACTTGACAGCATTTGAAAAATATTAGAGGTTATAGTGTTCAATATGCTGTTTGTGTCAGAAGAGAGGCAAGCTAGGCTATGTTATATTGTTGTATTTTATATTGAGCAGCTATTGCTGCTGCAGGAATCCTGTCCATTTTCTTTTAATACATGCAAGGGTAGGAAAAATATAAAAAGTTGGTGAGACTGGGTCTCAATTGCAACTCACAAATAAGGAAATGACAAGTAAAGTGTGCTGTCTTATCTGTAACTTTCAGATTTGATAAACCTCTACCCGTGCCTGTGAACAGAGGAAGAGTCTGATGTAAGACAGCTTAAGTTTCCTGACTTATAATAATTTGCATAGGCAATCTATGTATGTAAAACAACCTACTCCAGAATTTTTAGTCCCTTTTCAGAACTTATGTTAGACGTGAGTCCATCCTGGCCCATCTTCAGTCAGCTGGAGAAAGTGCTTTATTCCTAAACCCTCACAGTGCTAATTGCTACATCCTCTTCTTTACATCTGTACATTTGAAATGTAAATCCAGTGAGGATTCTTGCTTAAACTGTCTAAAGAAATGTGATTTTGACTTGCTTATCTTCCTAACTTCTGCACTGGCTCAACCATGTAATTTATGGATTGCCTAATATGTCACGTAAATCATGAGAGATCAAGGTTCTTAATTGTGTATTTTAGATTTCAGACTGGTAGGTCTCATGTCAAACCAATAGGCTCCTAGGAATAAATCCCATTCATTTAACTTGGATAACTAGCTAATACCTCCAATTTTAGGTATTTAATGAAGTAGTAAGATTTATATCCAGTACAAGGATGTATTTGTCCAAGGTTAATCACTTAAATTAGGCAGATACGGTGTCACTCATGAAGACTTCAAAGCCACCTACTCTTCTGATTGACCAGAATGATGTGAGCTCTTCCTCTAGAAGTTTGTGTGCTTTTATACAGCTAAAATGGAAGGTAAACAGAGCAGGCTATACCCTGAGAATACTTTGGGATCTAGCCTGCCATACCTGACTCTGTATTTTGAGGTTTTTATATTGTCCCACTTAATGTTTTATTCCAGTCCTAAGAGATATTCTCTTATCCTCACAGGTAGTCTGTATTTAAAGGGGTTTCCAATTCTATATAATCAATAGATTTCATTATCACATTGACACATTTGTGGCAAGTCCCTAATGAAATATCTCAGTACCAAGGCTAACGTTTTAGGAACTTCACCTATAAGTTCAGTCAATGAAAAAACATCTAATTTCAGTTCTTTTTCAGATTTCATTGGTGAGTTTCTTACCTATCGTAGAGTTCCTCCATTTGCTCCCATTTTTTCTGTTTTAATGAACATCCCATGTGACACTGTATTAATTTCTTTTAGTGAAGACCTGATTAAATCTGCTGTATTTCTCTAAATGATTTGGAAACAAAGGAATATGACCCATTATATTAAATCAGCTCAGAATTTACATCTCAGAATAGTTTAGTGTAAAGAGACAATAATTTTAAGATATTTATCAGAAATTATAAGTAATATTCTCAGAATTCACCCAAGACCAAAACTGAAAGACTTATTCAAATAAGTGGAGAGAAACCAAAACAACACTCTGAGGGGGGGGAAAAAAAACATGAAAAAACCAAAAAAACCAAAATAAAATAAAATAAACAAACAAGCAAACAAACAAAACACCACAAAAAATGCCCAGATTAAAAAATTAAGCTTTTTTAAATGACAGTTATTAACTGAGCTATTTTTAGTGAGCTGATATTTAGATACTAATCAGCTTGGTACTCTACTCCCTTGGTAACTGCAAATACTGGCTCTACAATATAATATGATGCTTTTTTGCTCTCCTCCTTTGTTCTTTTTTTCTGACAATGTGATGAATTATGTTGGTGTTGCAAGTTATTGAGTCACTAAAGTTAGAGCACAAACTCCTTTTTGTGACAGCACTAAAATATTACTCTGCCTATTCCTTGAAAATTAAGAGTCTTTTTGCAACTTTTTGTACATGCATAAAATCCCCTAATTTCTATGCTTGGTTAAAAGAGAGACACATCACATCATAGCCAAGTCACATATGACATCAAGAAACCCATGAAAAATCTCTTGCTAGGTGTTCATATCAATGCCCTGAAGAACAGCACTGCTCCAGAGGAAAAGAATAGCCTGGGAAATACAGATAAACAGAGAACTCCTGTGTTTCACAAGCATGGAAATGTCTTACAGTGTGCGGCGCTGAACATGTTCTGTATATTATTTTCCACCCAAGACAGACTGCATTTCTTCTTCTTCTGTGAACAGAAAAGATTAGTACACTGATGTGTAATAACTCTTATCAGACAGCAAAATCAGAAGTAAACAAGGTCAAGAAAAAATTATTATTCACAAAATATAGGATTGCAATGTAGGGGTGATCTCTGAGAATGATTATTTTGGAAAAAGTGGAGCAAATATTTTCTGTTCTGTAATGTTGCCATCAATTTGAATAGAGATAAAATTCTTGCTTCTAGTGTTCATTTACGTCTCTCTCTTTGACTCTCTGGACACTTTGTATCCATAGTGTGTCAAAAATTGTTTCCTTTTTCAGCGTGGGCCTAGGAAAAATTTACACATCTGTATGTATCAAGCACTTGAGTCATCTCACTACTTTTTGTTTGGTTATTTATATAAGCGCATTTATTCTTGAGCATTACTGTGGAAAGGGCTGAAGCACCAGTGAGAAAGGTGATCAGGTAAAAGGCAATTACATAATTTGACACAAGTTAAATGGGAAACAAGTATGACTTCCTCTCTCTAAGGGTCTCTCTAAAGAAAACTGGTGCTCTTAAACAACCTGAAAGTTATCTGTGAAGATGCTCAGAGAAAACAGCTTATATGAAGAGATTAAGGGAGAGTTTTTTGACTCTCAGAGAGAAAATTAAAGGGCAATGAAATAACTAGTTGAAGGGCAGTTATAAACAGGAGGGAGCAAACTTCTCAGCAAATGTTTCAACAAGTGACAATGTTTATTCAGGAAGAGCAAGAACTCAAGAGGTCTCTAATCTGACTTCCGACTCAAAGCATAATCAACTGTGAGGTGAGACCCCTTTTGTCATGTCTTTACACAGTCTAGTGTAAAAACCCTCAAGGACAAAAACTGCATAATCTCTCTTGCCAACCTCTTCCATTGTTTGAGTGCCCTCATTGTATAAATGTTTATCTTTATATCCTGTCTGAGCCTCTCTTGCTTCAACATATACATGTTGTACCTCATCTACCCACTATGCACCTCTGTGAAGAGCTTGGCACCGTATTCTCAATGACCTTCCTTTTTGTACTGGTTTATTGCCATCAGATCTTTTTGAAGCCTTCCATTCTCCAGTGTGAACAAGTCCAGCTTCCTCAGCCTTCCGTGACAGAGCAAATGCTCCAGCCCTAACCATCATGGTGACTCTCTTCTGAGTTTGATTCACTTGTTCAGAATATTTTCTATACTGGGAGATCCAAAACTGGGTGCAGTATTCCAGAGGTGGTCTCATAAGTGCTGAGTAGAGTGGAACTTCCCCATATCTGTTTGCTGTGCCCCTGTGGATTTCATCCAGAATGCAGTTGGCCGTCTTTGCTGTCAGGACACACTGCTGGCTCATGCTCATTCTGCTGTCTATAAAGACCCCCAGGTCCTTTACAGCAGAGATGCTCCCCAGCCAGGCTCTTCCCAGCCCATATGATTTCTTCTTTCTTATATGCAGGATTTTGCGTTTGTCCTTGCAGAATTTTAGAAGGTTCCTGTTGGCCCATTCCTTCAGCCTTTCCAGGACACTTTGGATGGCAGTCCTGCTCTCAACTGTGTCAGTTGTTCCCTCCATTTCAATTTGATCTGCAAAACTGAGAAGAGTGCACACAGTCATTTCGTCAAGATAGTGGTGTTAAATGGAACAGATACAAGAGTAGAATCCTGCAGTTCTACACTTTTTACCACCTTCAGATAGAGCAGAAACCCATTAATCACTACCTTCTGAGCCCACTACCCTCCAATCATCCTTTTACCCATCTAAACTGAATTGTACTGATTTTCATTCTTGAATATGTGCAAGTCAGTGTCCAAATATTTGCTAAAGTCAAGGTAAATTACATTCACTACTATCATATCATTCACAGGCCTTGTTATTTTATCATACAATGCAATCAGCTTGGTTAGACTCTATTTATCTTTGGTAAATCCATGACAACTAGTTCAAATCATCTTCTTCTCTTCTGTGTCACCAGAAAAGTATACCAAAAGGACTCCTTTCATTATTTTCCTAAGGACCAAGCAGGCTGCCTGGCCTACCACAAACTGAGGTTTGGAATTCTGAGGGTTTTTATTAGGTAAAAAACTTGGTAAGGGGTAATACAGCTCTGGAACAGATGATGGAATTTCCATCTCTGGTGCTTGTCAAGGCTCAGCTAGGCAAAACCAGTATGGACCTAATGAAACACTGATTGTCTCCTATGTTAAAGAATCAGGTTGGATTAGATGACCTGAAATAGCCTGTCTAAAAAGCTATTTTATGATTTATAGCTCTTTGATATAATTAATCCTAAAATTCACAAGGTTTTGAATATTCTGTATATGATGGGATTTTGAGATGCATTGTATTGCTCTTAATAATAACTCTACTGTTGTTTGAAAACTTATCATGTTTTCTATGACATCACACTTTTATGACCATCAGATTAAACCATTTTGTGGCTTTCACAGCATATACAGGACTGTGCTTTGCCTTTTGTAGATCATTTTTTAATTACTCTGGGAAAAAAAAAAAGGTAAGTAGTTAAGGATGCTCTAAGGCAACATTTTAAGTACAGCCAAGGGAGCTGTAGAAAACATTAGAGAGAAAATGCACAGCCATTTAAAGTCTTCTCTCATATGAAGTTAAAAACTACTTTTGATATTTGTAACAGAATAATTAGGTGGCATTGTCTCTCCTCAACCACTCTAAACCTTATACAGTGTACTAGTTTTGGCTGGGGTAGAATCAATTTTCTTCACAGTGGCTGGTGTGGGACTATGTTTTGGATTTATGCTGAACACAGGGTTGATAATACAGAGATGTTTTTGTTATTGCTGAGCAGTGTTTGCACAGAGTTGAGGCCTTTTCTGCTTCTCTTACTGCTGCACTGGCAGGGAAGTTGGGGTTGAATAGGAAGCTAGGAGGAGACAAGTGATAACCAACTGACCAAAAGGATGTTCCAGACCATAGAATATCATGCTCAGATGTAAAGCTGGGGTGAACAAATGGGAAAGGGGGGATGTTTGGAGTGATTGTTTTTGTCTTCCCAAGTAGCCATTACGTGCTACTGGGCCCTGCTCTCCTGGAGATGCCTGAACACCTGCCTGCCCATGGGAAGCAGTCAATTAATTCCTTGCTTGGCTTTGCTTCTGTGTGTGGTTTTTGCTTTCCCTATTAAACTGTCTTTATCTCAACCCATGAGTCCTCTGGCTTTTAGCCTTCTCATTCTCTCCCTGATCCTCCTGGTGGGAGAGCGAACCAGCAGCTGCGTGGGACTTGGCTGCTGACTGTGGTTAAACTACAACATACAGACACTGAAAAAAATTTTAAGTTCACTGTGCCATATGAATGACTGCATTTTACAGTGCTTTGTATTAAAGGATGACCTAAGTACATTACAAAAGTTTTTGGATTGTAGCAATCATGTCATACAGATGGGGACACTAAGAAACAAATTAATAAAGCCATTATTTCAAAATTGGCATTTTAGTAGCATTATGAGTATTCAGCATCTTGCAGGATTATGCCAAATAAGTTCCATTCAAGAAAACTGGGTTGAATAGATTTTTTGATAATCATGATGCACAGGATGTTTTTCCAACAAAGCTGCATTTTCCATCTTTTTGTGACATCATCATGTTCAGTAGGACCTCTGTACAAATGCCTTTATGTTGCTGAAGGGTTTTTATATGTAGACAGTGTTTTTCAGGCCTTAAAAGTTGTATTATTACCACTGGACTGGATCTTCAGAATCAAAAACTTATTAGTTATTGAAACTAGTGGAGATTTGACCTGAATAAAAACTTAGTAAAATATATACAAAATTCTCAGATTCTGCAGTAATAATAAGAATTGAATGTACCTCACCATACAATCTGTTAAAATATATTGAGAGGTTTTTTAGAAATTAAGCATGGTTCAGTTTCTATTTATTTTTTCAAACTGATCTAACATTCTTGTGCATTTGAGTGTTTTTTGCAGATGTGTGTGAAATCTGATTTTCTCTTTGAGTGTATTATATTATATACATAGAATTTTCTGTCCACAAAAAATAAAATCAATGCACAGAAAAAGTATGTTTCAAGTCACACATTGCAGACCCTAGTGCTACATCCTTCTTTTCATCTTGGAAATAATGATCCCACAGAAACTATTTTTAAGACCTGGGTTCAAATTAGCTTACTATTAAAATGGAATGAGCAGGTTTTCCATCTCTTGCTCAGGAAAAAAAACAAAAAAAAAAACTTAACAACAACTTTGTCACATTTCAAACATACATATTAACCCACAGTTGTTCCCTTTGCCAAGAGACAGAAAATAGTCAGAGATCTCAAAACTGAATGGTAAGCAAGAATGCAGTATTACAAAACACTGGTGGGATTTCAGTTGCATCTTTTTGTTACCAACTGTGCTCTATAAGCATGTCGGAAGGGGTCTCTAGGGGAGCTGGTCCGCTGGCTCACACCCACAAGGTTCTCCCTGTCTGACAGCCAGGCCTGTTGCTCACCTGCTGCTGGGTGCCAGACGATGGCAGATGCTGCCCCAGCGTGGCCCTCACTAGATGCCAAAGGAGCCAGCTTAAGTCTCTCCAAACTAGTTTTATCCACTTTGTTATCAGGCCAAGCCCTGCTGCTTTAATAGTTATCTCTAAACAAATATTTTCACAAAATGAACCTAAATATTTTTTTTTTTCTTTTTTTTTTTTTTTTAAGATCTAAGCTTTCTATATCATCTGATTACCTGCTAGGAAATGAGTGTAAACACCCAGGAATCACACAGGGTGGACAGATTAGCAGCCCTTGAAAACGTGAAGTATCACTGAACAGCACACGAACATTTTCTCATGTGAAAGCTGTATTGTGAAAACAGTCTATAGCTTGTTGGACAAAAATAAACATTAGTGCCCCATGCAACTGATGTTTTGTACAGTCTGTGCATTGACATAGCAAGCTTATGAACTTGGGACCAGGCCAGTTCTGATTCCAGGAACACCACAGGGGATTGATTAATGTGAGCTTTATACCATCTGTGGTCAGGTTATGCTTGGTATAGTTTGTACATCTGCAAGAGTAGCAATAAATATGCTAGTAGAAACAACAGGTTTTCATGAAGTGAGAAAAGAAATAGGAGGTGACTAGGAAGATGGCTTCTGCCTGTCAGGGAGGATTTGGGAGGGAGTGGCTCATCATCACCTGTGAGAAAAGATCACACGCAAAGGAAAGCTGGCACTAGGAGATGCTCCCTCAGAAAAGAATTTATGATTCAAACTCAAATTCAGTCCAATATTTATTCAATTAAATTTGGTACTGGCAGAAATTCAAAGGCTACATTAGCAAGACAGTAGCAAAATATATATCTGCTTAGGAATGACTGGCTGTCAACTGCATCACTCTGTTAATGAGATTGAAAGTAAAGACCAAATTATAGCCAGGGCATAAACCGGCCCAGTTTAATTGTCTTCAATGATATGCTACATATTTATGAAAGGCATAAGTTTTGCCACAGAAGGTCAGTCAGAGCAAAGTTGTTCTTTCTTCTCCACACCTTCAGCTAACACTGAGCAGCTATCACTCCCATCACAAAAATTACTTGATTCTGTGCACATGCCATTTCTGATCCATCCACAGCGTAGGCCTTGTGCCAGGTCCTGCTGTGGGTGGCTTGGCAGGGAGCTCCATTAAGATCTGAATTACGAGCACACATAATCACCAGTGTCAGTTGTTAAATATGAGGCAGTTTTTATCAAAGGATAAAGCAGAGAATATATTTTGTGATTAATTTCCTGTTTGATGTTTTGTTTTCTCAAGCATCCAATTGAACCCAAAAAATATTTGTTAATGTCTATAAGCAGTTTAGCACCAAACTCATAAAAGCTGGAGTAATACAGGAAATACTTTCCATGTTTAAGGGAAGACAGGAAGTAGCTACCTGAAAACAGTAAAGCATATCACTCCAGCAGGTGAAGCAATACTGTGTTCTCAGATCCATTTGTACTGGAGTAATTTCGATACATTTTTGTTGCCACTTTCACTGGGCTTTTGATATAAAACTTTCCATAATGGGTTGTGTGTGAATTTATAGTAATAAAAACATAACGCATATTTCTAATAGCAGTCTATATTCGCGTGCTTCCCAGGCATGTGCAATGACTATTGAATCTATTCTACAACAGCATCTCCTCTTTAAAGAGGACCTAATCCATTCTATGTTATTAATTAATGCTATCATTACATGTATTCTTTGATGAAGTGTGCTGGGATAGACCTCACTGCTTCTCACTGATGTTCTCATTAAATCCCTTTAATATGGGATTATACAGTAATGCTAACAGGCCAAACAGCTGTCATGGACCACTAATATCATCTCCCAGCTTTGTCTTTTAGAAATGATTTGATTATGAAGGAAGTCTAATAACGTTACTTTTCTTAGGAACATATTTTCTTACCTAGCCTTCTGACAAAGCAATACTTTTCAAACTATATAATACCAGAGGCATCTGGTACATCTTTGGATGCATCTTTTGATATTCTTTGGACTATACTTGGCAAAAGTATTAACCTACTTGTTACTTAATAGTTTTAAGCTTTTGTCCTTTTTTGACCCATTTCATGTAATTTTTAATGACCATAATAACTCTGCAAATGTTAAGTACACAGTTGCTGTTTAGGCCTTAAGATTAATATTCACAAGCTCCCATTAGCTTTGGTGATGTATGGATTTTCAGAAAAAAATTTCATTTGACCAGACTAATTCTAGTATCTTTTTTTTTTTTTTTCCTGAATTTTGTAGTTGAGCTTTTCTTGCCTATAAAAAAACCCCATATGCCTTTCTGAGCATGATGTGTCTTTTTGATCATTTAATACCACAGAATATTCCTAGAAACCCCATGATACAAAGGAGGAGGAAATAAATTTTGGAAGTTCTGTATTTTTCATCTTCTTGGTCTTGTACAGATAGATGCTCCCATGTTTTACTCCTGGAAAAGCTGGTAGCCCATGGCTTGGACAAGTGTACTCTCTGCTGGGTTAAGAGCTGGCTGGAGGGCTGGGCCCAGAGAGTGCTGGTGAATGGGGCTGCATCCAGCTGGTGGCTGGTCTGGTGTCCCCCAGGGGTCAGTGTTGGG
>VWZG01011005.1:1985-36197 GCA_013396735.1 Grallaria varia | reverse complement strand
GAAAGATATTGAGGTGCTGGAGCGGGTCCAGAGAAGAGCAACAAGGCTGGTGAAGGGACTGGAGCACCAGTCCTATGGGGAGAGGCTGAGGGAGCTGGGGTTGTTTAGTCTGGAGAAGAGGAGGCTTAGAGGTGACCTCATCACTCTCTATAACTACCTGAAGGGAGGTTATAGCCAGGTGGGGGTTGGTCTCTTCTCCCAGGCAGTCAGCAATAGGACAAGGGGGCACGGGCTTAAGCTCTGCCAGGAGAAATTTAAGTTGGATATTAGAAAAAAATTCTTTACAGAGAGGCATTGGAATGGCCTGCCCAGAGAGGTGGTAGAATCACCGTCCCTGGAGGTTTTTAAACTGAGATTGGACGTGGCACTGAGTGCCATGATCTAGTAAACTGACTGGAGTTGGACCAAGGGTTGGACCTGATGATCTCTGAGGTCTTTTCCAACCCAATCAATTCTGTGATTCTATGATTCTAATATTATTGTGATCATTTTAAAGACGCATTTTTAAGAATTAAATTTTCCTTCGCACATCTTAATAGATCTAAAATTAAACCTTTTAAACCTAAAATTACCAGGTCCCAAAACCCTCATATTTTGGACTCTTTGTGAAGCAGTGACTCTCCATTATAATCCAAGAATCCACATGGCTGCTTTATTTGACCTTCAGTAGTAGAGTCTTTTCAGAATTATTTATCTATGTAGGTGAAATTAAAACTATTAAGATAAAAAGTCAAGTTCACAAGAAAGAACTATTCATGTCTTAGAGAGCATAAAAGACTGATTCTGTGCTTACCATGGTGAATGATGGAGACTCCTAAAGCCAGGTCAAAGATTTACCACTGGCTTGCCACAACTTTTGCCGCATCCTTTAAGTTTAGCATCACTGAGGAGTATTCTGAGTATTTGGGTCATAAGTTCAAGGTGGCAAACTGTCAGTTCTATAACTACCTGAGGGGAGTTAGTCTTGTGTTCAGTGTTCTCTTCAGCTTAAGTGAATAGAAAATGCATGTCATGGAGGTGGCCAGCAGAACAATCCCATTATGTAGAAGCTTAGACAACTGTACTCACCCAGACACAGACACAGGCTTTAAGTCAGTCTCAAAACAACTGACTGATAATATGACTCATGAGTTTTAGAAGGGCTTATAGCCCAGTGGGTTTATTTTCACTGAGGACACAAAAGGATGTGCTTCACATCTCCAGTAAAACATTGTTTTGTGTTCTAGTTTTTACTGTCTTTCTGGTGTTGTGAGAAATAGTCACCAGGTGATTTCTGAACCTGGGGAAAATAGTTTTTTCTCACATTTAGTTTTGGGTAAAGCTGAACCACTTTGTATGAATTTTATCAAATTTAGACCAAGGCACACATCTGATAAGAAAATTGTAGCTCGATTGCTGGAATTTCAGGAAAGTAATTGCGAGTGGAAATAGAAATACGTGAAGCAATGGCATCATTACTAAAAGAGTCTCTTCTGAGACTTGCATTTTACTTGCCAAAGGTCTTGAAAAAGCAGTCACATAAACAGAATTGCCTAGTAGTATCTAATTAAATTATCAGGATACACTTGTCACTGAGATTATATGCTGCAGTAAGTGCAATAATAAATAATATCAGAGAAGGATTTGCTGAAGAAATTCCAAAGGCTGAATCGCCATTTTTGTTAAAATAATTACATTGGGAAGAGTTTCAAAATTAGAAGAGGAGCCATTCACTTAACTGCATAGAAAGGATTAAACAGTGGTGGTGGTGCTGGTGGTACATTGAGATGGTCTTTGGCCCACCCTCAACATAGCTGAGAGTATGTGAGTGCTCACAGAATTCTTAGCTCAGCAGGAATTTTTTACATTAAATTTTGCTGTTGTTCTTCTGAATTCCCCCCTTAAATAACATCCACTGGGGGCATTTTTCTAGTCAGACATTTCATAGATTTTCTTTCTTTATTTTTGCATCATCAGCTGCTCTTAAAATTGAGAAATGAAAGGCTAAATCTTAACCAAATGGGAAAAAGGAGTGGAGAATGTGGGCTGCCAGTATGAGGGAATACATAGGGGGCCAAAAATCTTTACAGCATCAGACCTAACATGTAGCTTCCCTGTCCCTGGAGTAACTCATGACATTAAAAGCCATGGGATTGTGCATGGTATTTGTCCATCTTTCTGGAAACAAATCCAGACCCAAGGTTTCTCATTTTCTTCTCACATAGAAGACATTACCTTCTTATTGATAGGAATCTAAGTGATAATTTATATGCCTGAAAGACTACAGAGCAAGGGCCAAGAAACTTTGCTTTTCTAATTTTCTCTTTTCTGGAGTCATCATGTGAGGAGTCATTGTTAAGTAGTGCAAGAAGCTAATGATAGGAGCCCATTATCTGTAGACTATTATACTCTACCGTGAAAAGAATGCTTGTTCTTTAAGGCAAGCATTCAGGATTTCAGATGGGAGGTGGAAGTCATCTAGCATCATATTAATTTATGTCATAGAAATAGACAGACAGACTTCTGCTGAGTACTATTGCCTATGGAAGAAGCACTAAAAGATGAATTGGGAAGCTATAATTCCCTGCAAGAACCCATATGTGAGTTAGGAGAGAAACTGGATTAAGATGCTAAAAAAGCTGTACTTATAGTTCCTCCTAACTACCCCTCTGGGGAATAACTGAGAAGCTGAATTTAACAGTCTTGAATCTGTAATGAAATTCGCATAGCTAAAAGGATTATTTGAGGGTAAGAGCTCTGACCATACTTAGGACATTCCTGTGGTAAACATAGAGAAATCAAAGACAAAATATGTGTTTAAGTTGGATCCTGTCCCATCTGCAGTTAACTGCTCATCTCAGTTTTGCGTTTTCTGTTTCTTTACTATCTTCACTTAATGAAACACATTTTATTCCTAATTTCTAAAAATCCAGCCTCAGAATATTCTAATAACCTTGGCTCAGCAAAGGATGAAATACAACTAAGCAATTGGAAAGGAGGCTTGGTGAAGGTGTCCTGTTCTTGGTTTAATTTAGTTGAATACCTAAATCTAAACTATGAAGTTTTTATTATGTATTTCATTCCAAAAGAACATCTATTTGTAGTTTTTCAGTGTTGCCTCATATCAGCTTTAGGCTTCAGTATTATTGTAAAAGCTAGATGGCAAATTTCGATTTTTCTCAAAGTATTTGAAATATATTCCAAATACAGAAATATTATTCCATTAGATAAACAAGTCATGGACAGCTTTGAAGCCTAATGAAATAAAATCCTAAGTTAAATAGCGCAGTAAGTGATACAGTATCTCTCCTGGCTTTAAACACTCCTAATTTATTGCCCTCCTGACTTTTGAATACATACAAGATCATCAGTTTAATAACTTCCATATCTGTAAATGGAAAAGCAAAAAGTCTCCATTTTCCATGTGAAGGAATACTGTTCTTTTGAAAGTACAAACTGTGTGTTAATAGTACTACAGAATACAAGACTGTAAACAAAATTAAAATAAAAATTAATATCCCTTTATGCTTCCTTTGATTAAGGCAATCTATAAAATATACATCACAGGAGAAACTGTCAAGTCCATCCATATTTTGTCCAATATTTTTCTGTAGGAATTATTTTATGTGATGATTTTTTTTAAGTGATTCACAAATTAAAAGGAAACCCAGTTAACATACCTGGGATTTTGCATAGATACGTTATCCACATACTGCTTTTCACCAAAAAGCATTTCTGAGATTTATTGAGAAGTGACTAAGCCTGGTCTATCATTGACTATGAGACAATAACACACAGACCAAGGTAACCAGCAGTCAGAAATCCAGACAGTTTGGGTAAACACAGACACCACATTGCATCTCCCCTACTATGTCAACACTATCTTATAAAGTGATAAAAATGTATCAGACAAATGGCTACTATAACCTGTTTTCAAGCATCTGCTTTTCCTGTTAAACTTCAACATTGCATTAAAATGTTCTTTATCAACATGTCACCCATTTGAAAGTACAGAAAGCTTCATGTGCTAGAGGATGGCAGATGGTCTGGCTAGTTCAAGTGAAAAGGTCTTTGAACTGTATCACCCAACTTGGAGTTTAGTGGAAGCTGAAAGAGCAAGGAAGAATTTTTCAGGCTAGTGATACTTCTTTAAGGGTCACTAAGACTGTTGTGAAACGTAAGGGACTAGTGTTTGATAAGTATTTGGGGACCCTTATATGAAAAATGTTATTTAAATGAAAATATAACTATGTATTTATTCATGAGAGAGGCTGAAACAGAATTGGCTTTCTGTCGAAAACTGTCAAACAAAAATAGGATTCCTTCTGTATAGTTGTCTTGAGGATTCCTCCTGCTGCCTCAGAGATTTACGTGGAAAGATTTATAAGTATATTAGTGGCCAGTAGGTAGTACACAGAACTAGAAATGGGAGGAAATCTATTCTAATAATACTTCTAATAATACTATTTTTTGGTCTTTGACATGTCATCATATTCTGCCTTCCTTTTCTTTCCCATCTGTTGTCAAGCTCTTCCCCTTTTGCAAATTTGTAAGGACAAAGGAAGGAGAGGGGGCTTAAGAGCCCTAAAAACTTAGAAGCACAATTCACAGTTATATTACAAGAATGCCTTAATAGTTTTTCTAGTCTCTTGCAACCTCTGCCTAGTCTCTTGTCAGAGGCAGTGACTGTCTTCTGGTACATATTTTTGTGGTGAAATAAAAACTTAAATACAATAGATGTTTGTGCAATATTATTACTACTGCTATTACTAGTGCTAATAGTATTCATAATTATAATAATGTTGTTACACACATATTCATATAAAATTACCTAGCTGTACATTAGTGTCTCAGACTACAAGTTCACATAATTGGGAAATCTCCTGGTCATCTGAATATGTCTAAACCAGACATCAGTCTCAGTTTGGTTACAGAAAAGACTGTAATGCATTCTTACAGGTCCCTGACCGGAACAACAGAGTGACCAGGAACCCCAGCAGTTTCATGTAAGTAGCAGATTAATTCTTTTCAGAATGTGAAGACCCCATAGGCCATACAGATTTTTGTCTTGAGAGGTACACTGAAAATGTATGCATGAGGAAGATTGTACATGTTCCCATTCAGTTAGCTGCATGTGCCTGTAAAATACTCATATTCAGAACAATCAGTTTAGAGATTAATCTGTCCATGAAAAATTCATGCTTTGACTTTTCCTTTAAACATGATGCTTTATTGATTTTTAAATGTCATGAAAAGGACACGTAATTATTTAGCATAGAAAAAAAACAAAAACAGGTTTAGATCTATCAATAAACAGAAGAGATGGAAGACTCATAATAAGAAATTAGTCTGCAGACCCTATTTCAATAATTATGGAAAAGAAAAAAGAAAGAAAGTAAAAATAATTTAATGTTTACAGATCAGATAAAGGAAGCTAATACTAATCATTTCTGTGATTATCTGATTGAAATTTTTGTGCATTCCTGTTAGTTGTATTATCTACTTTGTGTTTCTTTTATTAAATCCAGTACAATTTATTTATTTTTTTTTTTTGGCTAAAGTGTTTGCAAACAGAGAATACAAGGTCATATGTATGAAAACAACATGAAACCTAAATTTATGCTTGCATGTGTGAGGATTTGTTCTAGAGCTGCTGGATGTTTATCCAATCGAGGAATAAGAGCAATACGATATGCCTTTGTTGAACAAGGCACCCAATACAACTCTCTAAAAAAAAATCATATTCAGTCCCTAAAACTATAAACTTTTTAAAGAAACTATTTTAATTTAGAATACTTTATAAATTTGAGAAAACTGCAATCTGCTCACAGATATGTCATAAGAAAAGGATTTAGATAAATTATTTATAACAAGCCATTCACTCATCTATGTTCTAAACAATATCCATCACTATCCAGTGTTCCTGGAGGTGTTTATATAACAGAAAAATGTATAAATATAGATATGAGACTGTGCTGCTCTATATTATCCTCAGGAAAAGTAAAGAAAAAGCTTGTTACTTTAACATATAAGCCATAATTTTTAAAAAATTTAATTAAGTAACTTTAACAATAGGATTTCCAGATTTTATTTGCATTACATTATTTCACAGGTCAGTTGTGTAGGGAGAAATTTGGCAGCTGTGTCCCTGATTTGGCAGTGGTTACGTGTCATGACCTTTGGTATAGTTAAAACATACCAACCAAAAATTCAAAATTAAATAATGTTTTCCCCAAAGTACTGAAGCTACTCTAATCTACTGAAAAATGCTGTAATATTGGACAGGAGAAAAATAAATTAGCTATCTATACATGTTTCTGTATAAGAACAGAAAAATAAAGTTTTTCTTAAAATGCTCATAAATTTATTCTATAATAGAAGATACTATATGACAATAATATTAATTGTGCAGCTCCAGGTCTTGAATTCATAGTTGGCAGTAGGACGTCAGAGGATTATGGACTATCCACTGAAAATAATTCAAGGATCAAAGATTATAAAGACAAATTGTTTTAGTTTAAAGTAATGCAGCCAAAATCTGTGTCCTACTATAACACACGGATAACTTATGGACTTTAGTTCTCCTTTTCTCCCTCCGACACCAATCTTCCTGACACTGCCTATGACTGTATAGAAAGAGTGACACAGAAACAAATTCTGAGGCATCTAGTCCCTGTTGTACAGTTTTCTCAATATTTTAGGTCTTATTTTCCTGAAAAACCCAAAGTGATGGTCCATCATTTCTTCTGGAAAAGCCATACTGTGACTGTGAAAGAAATGTTAAATAAATAAACCCCAAAATGAACATTTAAGGAATTGTTTTTTGGCTGTTATGTCTGTGAAGCAACACCTTTATTAGCTAACTCCCAAACTGTTCCCAAGAATTTTTTTGTAAAAAGAAGTTGCCCTGTGCCAATACTGTCCCTCTGCTGGGGACAACAATTGTACAGCATAGATAATCACATCCCCATTCCTGAAAAAATCCTGTCTATATAGACAGAAATGAATGTGCCCTAAAATTATACAACTTATGCTACCTACAGACAAGGGCGAGAACTTCCTTCTTCAAAGTCTGTCTTTGGAAGAAAATGTCACTAAAGTTTCTTCTCTATGATCTGCACATATGAAGCAAAAGTTATGATTGTTTGCTCCTTTTCACAGAGCTAAAATTTACAGCAGAACTTCTCTAATGCTTGCATGCTAGAAATCTGTGTTATTATGGGGAGTGCAGAATAGCATAGACTCCTGGGAAGATTACAACAAAGAGATTGGAAGAAAAAGAGGATACTTAGTTGTTTCTGACTGCAGGACTAGTGAAAGTCAAAGGAAGCTCATTAAGACAGATAATTAAAAATAACATCAAGCTTCAGAAGAAAAATTACAATTGTGGATAACATCCCTGAGGATCTAGCTGTAGACAAATGTCCCATATTGGGGATGAAACTTAGGCCAAGCATACAGATTGCATATCCTTTTGACCAAATCTGTACACTTTCTGTACTAGCAAAGGAAAATATCACCTGTGGTTAGCGGCATTAGCTGTCACTGTCTTTATTTGCAACTGTCTTCCATTACCTAAGTGTTTTCCAGCCTTGATTTTTGGGGACTGTGAGGTCTAAGCAGCTGAAATGTATGGAAATGAATTTTCATGGGCTTCAGAGACTCCAGTTCCTGTGGGCTAAAGAGCCTGGATCATCTTGCAATACTAGTTTTCTGAGGGCTTTATGTGTCAGAGAAAGTTGCAACTGTGAAAAAAATATGCTGATCTGGGATCTATTACTGTCATCCAACATATGTGCGATTCTGCTTTATAGCAGGAAAATGTCAGGAGCTGGCACAACTAACTGTCTAGGGTACCCCTCATGGTTTGGTTCTCCTAATTCAGTGAATGAACATAGCTATGGTTTCATATGGGCTCCATATCTGCTCTTCTGACATGCACTTTCCATGAAATCACAAGGGCCAAGCAATATACTCATGGCAAAGAGGATCTGTGTGAGCAAGACAAGACCAGATTCCAGCTGAAGACTGAAACTGCTCCATTTTCCATACTTTTCACATATACAGCTGCCCTAATGCTGTACTGGAAGAAGCTCTAGAAACAACCAATATTGCCCAATTTATTTACTGTAGTGCCAGCTATCATAAATTTAGTAGGAGGTATTATATAAATCTAAATTAATATGAATATTAATATCTGTATCTGTTAAATAGATAAACTGGTAACCTGAACATGCCCAGGACCCTCCTCTGACTTGGGGCTAATTGTAAAAGGGTGTGCTAGTTGAGCCCTATTAAACTATCTTGAACTTCAGAAAAGCCTACTAAAAATACTCTGGAGCTTGCACTGGTGCCCAGACTGATTGGTAATTGTTTGAAACAGCATGGTGTGGGTCAAAGCTCAGTCAGGCACAACTGAAACAAATTAGCACTAAGACAGATTTGGGAGCACAGAAATGTTCCTTGTAACTGCACAATGTATGTTATGGTTATTATATTTCCCTGACATCAGCCAGGGAAGTATTATGGAAGAGATGGACATCATGAACTAGTTGCCAGTCTATTCATAAATGATTGCAGAACAATGTTGGCAGTGACATACAGCTGTTGTAGGAAGAGAACAATGCCCCTCTCTGTTGATAGATTATAAAACCTAACATGAAACTGGAGGAGAAGAGGTAAACCAGCAGAAAACAGGGTAATAAATGTGCATATATGACCCAGCAGTAATGTGAACATGGTTAATCATGAAGGAAAAGTCCACTGTGATCTCTTATGGCTCCATCACTTGAAAATGTCAAGGAACCAAATTCCTCAAAATGGAGAATATCACCTCTGGAACTGCTTTACAGGAAATCTGGTTTCTCAACATAAATTGGGAACAGAGAGATAAGCCTCTAAATGTTTCTTTCATCCACTGTCACTCTGTAATCAGTTGTCTTCTGTACTAAATGAGGAGTGACCTCAGTACCAGTCACCACAAATGTGAATTCTTCAATTGGCTCTCCTCTCACATTTGTAGTAAGATTTTCTGCCATTAGTTATTTGTTTTCAGAGGCTGAGTGCAGTAGGAAGCCATTCATCACCATGCTGAAGGTCAGTCCAGACTCCTGTAATTTAATTTCTTCATGTGCTTCCTCTCTCTTTATCTGGTCCCTGGTAAACAAGACAGCTCGCTCCCTTACATCGCTTTGACCATAGTTGAGCAGGGATGAAGTCTTTTGCCACAGCTACTTTGTGTTCATCTTGTCAGACGGGCCACAGAAGAAATTAAACTTGAGTTGGCAATTCCACGGTGTAGATGGTCACCTGGCAGCGGTACTGTGTTATTTTAAGGGAGCATGCTTGTCAGATGTTGGCTAGCTTTGAAACCTAAAGAAAACCACACGTGAGGGCTGGCATTCCAGACTGCACACAGATCACAGCGGGAGAGACAACAGCATTGCAGTTTAAGAGGCAGTGATTGTTTATGACTGATTTAAGACCAAGAGTATCAAGGTCAAAAATATCAGTTGTAGGTTTTCGCTCATTTATCAATATAATTTTACATGTGATAATTAGACTGAACTCACTTGCACTGAGATGTGCAAGCATTAACTTGTTAGTGCGAGTTGTCTTTCTCTGCTAATAACTTCTGTTTTGTGAATGTTAACTACTCTGTTTTTATCATGCATCAAAATATTGTATAATGTTATTTATTCGATTATGATAAATAAAATAGGTGCAGTATGGCCCCATACTATTATTTTTTTGCTGTTGCTTCTTAGGTTTAGTACTGGTTGTGTGGGCCTAAAGTAAGTGTTTTACAGATTTCCTACAGGGACTAGTAGAAGATTTTCCCCCTCTTCACAAGCCTTTTGGCTGTCAGTAGTTGGAACTATGACAAAATCATTTAAGTTTGGAAGGACCTCTGAAGATCATCTCGTCCAACCCATTTGTTCAAGCAGGGTCAGCTAGAGCAGCTTGCCCAGGGCCCTGTCCAGTAAAGTTTTGAATATCTTCACAGAAGGAGAGTTCACAGCCACTTTGTTGCAATGTTTTGCCACCATCACTGTAAAAGAACCCTTGTTTCCTTGTGTTCAGATGAAATGTGATGTTTTATGTGGTTTGTTTTTGTTTTTTTTTTTTTCATTTGCCTGTATCACTGCTTTTTCTGTCAATGGGCACTATTGAGAGAACCTGGCTCCCTCTTTTTCATTCTATCCTATCAAGTATTTATACACATGGATAAGTGTCTCCCCGCCCCCAAGCCTTTTCTTTCCGACTGAATCTTTATCTATATAGATAAGGAAGTAATTAAGAAGGTCTAGAAGTGAAATAAAATACACTGCTCCCAACAGAAATTAGACCCTTATCTGGAGTGATTTGTGCAGTAATATGTAGGATTTTTTTTTAGTTTGGTTTTATAGCACTTGTTATATCTTTTATTTTATTTTATTTCCAGGACTTCCTTGCTCATTTTTAAAAATTTGAATTATTGCTATTAATTGCACCTGCTATGTCAATGTCACATTGTGTCTCTAACCTAAGGAACTATTTTCCTGCGTTTTTTTGGGTTTTTTTCCTTTTTTTCTGCATTTCATCAGTGCTTTCTTTCTTTTTCACTCTATAGAAAATATCCACGTCCTCTGAGTTTTATGAATATCACCTTTTAGAAGGAAGGCCTGACTTTTTTCCTGTAGATCTTCAATAATGTGGCTACTGTTAGAAATAGCCCTGGCAAAGTATAAATAAGAAGTTATTTGTGGTAGTTTTATTTCTAAATGCTAATAGCATGGCATCACCTCATAAATCATTAATGATGAGCTCCTAATTATGTGCCAGCATCACAGTGGGATCCAACCTAATGCCAAAAATTTACATATTCATGAATACACCCATACTGATGAATGGAAGAATGTCGAATAGAGCAAAAAACCCAACATCTTAGTTTTCTCCAAACTCTTATTTGGGTGAATTGCCTCCTTTCCTAACATCCTTCTTCCAGGTATGTACCTATGACATATACTTTTATTTTAACAAGTTTTCTTTGGAGTTAGATTTTAGGCTGTGCATAGTTTCAACTTGTCCAAAAGAATGTGTGTAGTCTGCAATGTTACAGGTAATGAATACCTCCTGTAATTACTGTCCACTCCATTTCTACTTGCTGACGTGAATTTTGAGTTTAAAATATAGCTGGCATATGTTTAGTCTAGAACTAATGGGCTTTTATCTAAATTTTCTGTGATGTAAGTTGGCATTAATGTTTTTAAAAAAGTCTGCTCTTTTTCCAGTGAATATTTACAGTTGTCTGGAAATGGGAAAGTTTGTTTTGGACAGTGTAGGTACTTCAACAGATCAGCTATAAGGTATGAATTGTTCATGCAAGTGGTAAGAATCAGAGGGAAGAAGATGGGCTTTATTTGTTGTGTTTTTAAAGAACCTGACCTTAAAGGCCCTAGAAAACATCACCTTATTGGTGTGAAAGAAACCAAATTTTCCCAGCCCTGAAAGAAACTAGTGTGAGAGTTTCTTTTCAGGGACAATTTTATTCTCCAGAATATAACTTGAGTAAAACATTAAAACAGTTTCCTGCAGGTTCCCAGTCCTGGAGACTTGGAGGGTCTTTTCCTTTACACCGCATTGAGTGTGATACTTCCTTCTTTACTCTGCTCAGTCTTTGGGTCTAACATGACAGTGCACCTGCAGATCTCTTTCAAATGAGTCTGTTCCTACCCCTGTGATCATTTCCACCTATTCCACTGAACCTCTGAACTGAAAAAGATATACTGGCTCCTGACACCTTGTCTTCTAAAGGGGTACTGGCCACCTCTGTAAAGGCTGCAGTCTCTGCCTGAGGTGTGTTGGCACTTCTGCAATTCAGACACCAATGATACCTATTTTAATTTAATATATCAATGCCTAATTATGTGTATTTCCACAGAAGCTGTTATTTAAGGATCCCTAAGCAGTTTTTGCAATTAAAATTATTAAGATTCATATCAAACCTGCGCAGTATGTAATGATAATAAGAAAATCACTGTATCTAGCACGGAGCAATCTTTGTCTTAGAAAGTAATGCCTTTTAAAAAAATTACTTCCCAAGAAATTCAGAATGCCTATTCTCTTCCCACCTGCTCCCCACCGACTCCCCACCCACCTCCACAAACTGTATACCTGTGTCTCTCTCGTGTATATCAAAGTGGCATAGAGTCCTTGCTGTTTCACTAGCCAGATGCTGTTGGTACATCCTGCAGTGCTCAGAGCACTGGTGGCCTTTCCATGAGGTGGATGCTGAAGTGTCTGGGCAGGAGCTGGGTACTTCCAACCCCTGGCACCACTGCTGTTGATCAGAGAATAGTAAAGCTCCTCTTGATGGTATATGTTCCCATGTCAGCTGAACCTCTTCCTTAAAACCAGCAAGATTCTGTCCTTCAGCATTTGTTCATGATCTTCATCAGAAAAAAATAAGAAAAATTATCTAGTAAGGAAATGATAGGTATTTGTCATTACCTGTGCCCTTGATTGTTCTCTGTTTGTCCAAATCTCTCTTTTTCTTTTTTTTTTTTTTTTGACAAAAATCCTAGCCCACATATAATAGTGAAAATAAATAAAAAAAATAAACCATATAGTTGAGTACTTGAATACATTTTAAAATATTTTTTAAACTCACCTTTAACATTATTAAATTCAAACAGTTGTCAGAGGACAACTAATGCACAGAACAACAGGTACAGAAGCAAGTAACCCCCAAGTAGAATCACAAGAAATTTATTTTTCTGGATACATGATGCTGCCAGTGGAGTACAGCAGATGTTAGAACAAAGAGCATGTGAGGCAGCATTGTAATATTGCAGGCTTACCTACAGTTTTGCCCTGCTGACACTGATTTGTGCTTAAATAAATTAGAAGACATTTTATAAACTACTTTTACTAAACCTACTTTTGTTAGAGCAATTTTTTTCTATATTAAACTAATGTGTAACTTTCATATTTAGAAAACCTACTTTGCAAATAATGCTAATACAGAGTTTTTGAAGAGTTCATCTTAAAAAATACCTTCTTATCCTTCCACCTTATCCATATATAGCTTTCTTATGCCTACTTCTATCCCAGTGATATCCCTGTGGATTTTAATCCTTCATTCTGCTGTGCACATCACTGGTCTCCTTACCCACCAGGGAAGCCTTTTAATGTACAGAGATCTCCAGAAATGGGAAGTGGCAGCGCAATACTACAAGGTCACTTAAAGTGTTTTCTCAGCTGACTTCCTATTTCCCCAGGGGAAATTACTTTGCAGGATAACCTTCTTTCTTGGTTCAGAAAGATTAAGAGTCTTGTCATATATCAAACTGGGATTTTTTTGAGGTAATCAGAAGGACTTGAAGTTGAATAGTGTTCACAAAGAACAAGATACCCCAAACTAGGCTAAGAAAGCAGATAAGAGTTGAAAGGCATATTATTAAAAAATGAAGTTTCTAGATTTGTATAAGAGCATTTGGAGGTTGCTTGTTTAAGATGCCTGCCCTTAGTGGACTACTCATTCTCCCCCTGGTTTTACCTGGTTCTGGTCCGGGCCCTTAATTATTTTAAACACAAAGAAAAAACTTTACCCTCAGAAAAATGCACTTCTTCCAGTGGAGTTCAGTCAACTGAAAAAGGAAAAAAATCTTAAGTGAAAATTTCTCTAATTCCTGTATTTTTTTAAGCTTTTTAATATTTAGATGTCTGTTTACTAGAAATATGAGCCAGCAACATTCTCCAACTTTCTTAGGTCATGTCTACAGTTTCCTCTTCTAAGAATACCTATTTGCCTGCAGGAACAGTATGATCTTGTTCTGGTCACATTCAGCAACTTACTCAACATCTGTGAAGATACTTATTATCTCATGAGATCTCAGAATGGTGAAGTTTCTTAGAAGAAATGGGAGATGCGTTTGAATGCCTCCACCAAGCTGTCTTGGTTTTATTTTGGTGCTCCTAGTCTAAAAGTCATGTTGCTAGGATTAATTTTTAAAAGCTAAGTAAAGCTCAAAGTTAGATTAGGCTGCTGAAGGACTTGTCCAGTTGTGTTTGAAGATACTCCAAAGAGATTGATTCCATGTTCTCTCTGAGCTGTTACATTACTGTATGAAAGAATAATATAACTGTAAGAGTCTTATATAGCGTGCTTGTATAGATTCATAGCTATCTGCATCATATATTTTGCATGTGATTTTAGAAGTACGTACAGCACTTAATGATTCTTTCTGACATTCAGCTCTACAATTCTATGACTGTTGTATTCTGTACACTATAATGTGTACCTAAAAATCTATATTGTATATTTTTTTTTCTGCTAAGAAGATAGACAATAAGTATTTAATAAAAAAATCTTGACCCCCCTGAAGTTAATGGCAAAGATCCCATATATTACAGTGGGATTAAGGTTCCACTGAAGATATACATAAAATATGGACTTTTTCTGATTGCTATAAATATGCAAATATCTTTGGCAATATAAAAAAATTGGTATCTTTCATACCACGTTATTTACCTTTATTGCAATATTTGTACTGTTTCTGACACTTTGTGTAGGAAATTGCTCAAACACTCCATAAATTTAAGGAATGGTTCTGGTAAATGTCCCGTTGTTATTGGCTCCCAATGTAAGATGAAACATAGGCCATATAATACCTTACCATGCTGTCCTAAAAAATAAATCTTTCTATTTATGTCTTGTATACCTCTTGCTTCTGGAAACTTCTTTAAGTCAAGGAATCACAGCTAGACCATAATTCCGTGCAATTTTTACTAGGTCAGTAGCAAAAGCAATCTTTCTTGAGTTTTTAAGTAGGCTTTTAGTAAAATTTCAAGCCTCTTGCACTTGGTTGAGATTTAAATGAAATATAAAGGAGTTACAGAACATGGAAAAGACCTGGGGGGAATGACTGAATATTACCATAGCTGTAAGAAGAAAACAAGAAACATTCTCTGTGGAAATAGGGGAGAGTTGGGAAAACTGGGAGAAATCTGATCTAGAAACAAATTGTTACATTTATAGGTAAAAATATACTGTAATTTCTATCCAGTTTTTCTTCTCACTTCACCTACACTATAAAGCAGCCAGTATGGTCCCTGACCTATTTGTTGCTCAGACAACAATCTTGAAAACTATTTCTGGCCACCTTTCAGAAGTTAGAGTTGGTCAAGACTTACAAAAAATTCAAGTGCTATTGGTCTATTTGGGGAAGATAATATTATGCATAAAGCTTGCGGTGACTGGTATGGAGGTTGGAGTAATCGCTTCAGTGCAGATACAGACTCAGATTTGCAGTCATAGAATCACAGAATCATATAAGTGTTAAGGTTGGAAAAGACCTCTAAAATCCCCAAGTCCAACTGTTAACCCAGCACCACTGTTCATCACAAAGTCATATTTGCCAATGCCACATCCACGTGTCTTTTGAACAATTCCAGGGATGGTGATTCCACCACTTCCCTGGGCACCAGGTTCCAGTGCTTGATAACCTTTTCAGTGAAGAAATTTTTTCCCAATCTAAACCTCCCCTTGTGCAACCTGGGGCCATTTCCTCTAGTCCTGTCATGGGTTACCTGTGAGAGGAGACCAACTGCCACCTCATTACAACCTCCTTTCAGGTAGTTGTAGGGAGCAATAAAGACCCCTGAGCCTCCTGTTTTCCTGGATAAACAACCCCAGCTCCCTCAGCCACTTCTCACAGGCTTGTGCTCTAGAACCTTCACCAGTTTCACTGCCGTTCCCTGGACATGCTCCAGCGGCTCAATCTCTTTCCCAGCCGCAATTAATTTATTAGAAAAAATGTATCCTTCTGATTACTCTTCAGTTTATTTGCTATTTGAACCTTCTCTACATCTACATCATAACTGCCAGAGTGGAAGTCTATCTCTGCAAACATAAAGTTACTGCCTCATTGTGACCCCTAGTTATTTGCTTTTTAACACTGACAGAGAAGAAGCAAAGTAGAATGGAGCACTGTGTTCCCTATGTGCCTGAAAGACACTTGCTTACTCAAATTACATTAATGTGTATGGCCTTGGGTAAGCTGAGTTCTGGGTATTTATGTAACACAGGAGAAGGTATAAAGTATGTGTGTGGAGGGGGTGTCAGCGGTGGGAATCGCTGCAGTGGTAAGTGGTACTTTTTTTTGTTTGTATTTTTTCGAGGTACTGAACACCTATCACAACCAGAAAATTACAGCTGATATGACAAACTTACACTGCAGGAGCACAGGCTGTTGTTTAGTTTAATGGATGGAGCCATGGAGATTACAATTTCTATTTATCAGTTTCCCAGTTTGCAAATCTATAAACATTTTAATAATATAGTTTTGTTTTATAAGTATAGTTGTTCTGGCTAGAAATGAAAGATCACGTGTCTCACCTTTATTGTATTTAATAGCAGTGTGGAGATGCAGAGTTTAATGTGCATTAGCTCATGACAGCTGGCATTGTTAATACCCCATCAGTCCTCCTGTAGTGGTTTACTGAAGTTCTAATTGTTTGTAGCTGAGATGCTCATTCATTATATTTCTGCAACTGCTCAGATGAGGATTACATTCTTAGACACATGCATTTATCTCCTCTGATTACATGTAATTCTGTTTTTTCCCCACTCATTCTAAAGTGCTCAAAATTTGGGCATGATTTTCAGGGTAAGTAAGCACTGTTTGGTGGTTTCTGTTACAGTCCAGGCCTCGGTGGAGATGGATTCTCCTAGAAAAAACATGTTATTTTAGCAAGTGTCTCATGTTTGGCTGCTTCAAGAAAACCTCAAAGAATAGCATGACTGCAAAGGTTTGGTTAATTTGCCAGCTATAAAAATAGTGTCCAGAGTGCAACTTGACATGTTTTGTGAGGATCATGCAGATAAACACTCTAATTGTCCCTGCCTAGACACGTATTCTTTGCATGTGATTTTCACTATCTTCAATCGGACAATTGATATGTTCAACAATTTCATTTTCAGAAGAAAGGGAAATAAATATTCTTCCACAAGTTTTCTTAGTCTTCAGAAACTCCAGGTCCCTTTTCCATTTTCCAATATTTGGAGACATCTCATCACTAATCAGTAAAGATGTGTGACATAGGAAGACAAAAACTTTTGAATACAATAAAGATTGTGACCAGAGCTCTAGCTCAGGAGCATTAGAAAAACAGATTGTCTTACTTTAAGTAGTATGAGTCCTAGGCACTAGAAGAGTTGCTTTAATTTACCCTGATGCAAATTAACTTAGATTCCACCATTTTAAGGAGAATTAATGTTGAAAATGTTACTGTGTTTTTGCTAGTGGCTTTTCAAGTCTTCAGGAAAGTGGAATGATGATGTATGGACTCAGTAGTTGATTACCATTTCCTCACAGTGTCTTGGATAGCAATTGCTTAAAATGAAATGTAGTATTAACTAAAATTCAAAAACACAAGGCAACAACTTAGTTCCTTATGATACAGTTACTTTGAAATTACTTTCAAAAATGTGCATCTCCAAAGCCTGGCTTTTAATTTGTATATTTTCATAAGCACATAATAGTATAGACATCCCACTATAATACTGGCACCATTCATAAGTTGAGGGAATGAAAATTCAGTTTGTTTTTATTAATTCATGAAGAAGCAGCCCATGTCTGGTATGCACAACCTACATTCACTAGTTTGTATTTAAACACTGAAAAAGAAACACATTCCTTCTTTATTGCTACAGTTGCTTTAAATTAAAATTGCAAAGAAATACAATGCTAGGTACCACAAAGCTTCTTTCATTTCTCTTTAACAAAAAGCTTTATGAACATGATAACAAATTCGGTAAACATAATAAATTTAATCTAGTGAATCAGTGGGAAAACATAGCCCCAAGGCTCAATTCTTTGGTGTCTCTGCCAAAGTTATGTGCTAAAACTGTCTTAAAAGTAAGGATGAAAAACATTTTTGTCAGTGCTTGCAACATTTTAATACTAATGGAACAGAATTTGCTCAAATGAAAACATTTTGGTAAATGCTTACAGAGCAAAAGGCACCATATTTTCTTTATACAAATTCAAGATAGAGCATTAAAGGTCACATGCAAAACTTTGCCAAATATCTCTCTACATTGATTTTACAGTTTGGGAAGAGGAGAGGCTCTAGTCTGCTTGTGACATGGAGAATAGTGCTGGTTTGACTGTCTTTGTGAAAGTCTGAAAGATCAGTGGACCAAACCATGGAATGAGAAGAGATGAGTTGTACAAAGATCTGGGCAAACTTTCAAGGTCCAAGGTGACAAAGAACAACAACCATGAAAGCTCATCAATGGATATTGCAGGTTTTAGTCTCCATTGACTTTCCGTCCTGGGCTCTGCCAGCTTTAATGTTACTCTCAGTCTCAGGCTGAGGCACTGGAAGAACAGCAGCCTGTTTGGGAGATGTTCCCGAGGCTGGCAGTCTCACCAGGAGGTATACTTGAAAAGCTGAAGGAGGAGGCAAAGTCAATGGAAAGTTATTGCTCTAATTTCTCTTTTTCATGGACATGAATGCTTTCAGTGCTTCATGATAAGGAAAACGTCTTTTCTACTTCTACAACTTGTTCCTATAGTTCATGAAGGTAAGAGTTGGACCTGAACTGCATAGTGTTTTGGCAATCATCATATAGTCATCTTCAAGCAAAAGATAACATCAGAACTCCAAAAATGTTTTCAAGCTGGTTCCTCTCAACATGTCTTCTGTACTCCTTGGGTTTATGTTGAAAAGTTCTTTCGTATAAATGTTTTTAAAAATCCATTATAAAAACTAGTACAAGTGTACAGTAACATTAATTTTGTCTCTATTTTCCCTCCGTAAGAAAGCAACATCTTTTTTATATGAACACTATTTGAGAAAGAAAACACTTTAGGCATGGTATGTAGAAATGTAAAAGAAAATTAGAAAAAATATTTTTCCAGACTCTGTTTTATTAAATCTCCCATTTTTGTGATAACAGTGATCAAAAATATTTCATAGTTTTAAGTGCTGGGAGGAGTTGCTTTTTTTCTTTTCTCTTTGAAACTCATTTTACTGCTAAGAGTTGCTTCTGCCTTAAACAGGGAAACCCTGAAGGGAGGTTTTGAATGGTGTCAGTTGAAGGCATTCTGAAATGCACATTAAATAAGTCAAGGCTGAATAGTAGGAATAGGATTTGTGTTGCTAGAGTTAGGATAAACTTATCTTCTATTAAAAATTGTTGATTTATACAAATTATACTATACTATATTACCAAGACTTCAAACACAAGAGAGTTTCTCAGTTTGACTGTAATTTGAAAGAAATCTGTTGTTTTACTTTTTCTTTGCCTTAAAGTAATTACTAAGCACATTATAGAATATAATTTGTCTTGTGTCAAATTTGTCAGAAAATATCAACATGTTTTACTCCTATGAGTAGTATGGTTCAGTAGATTGAATTTTATGTAGTATCTCTTGGTATGATAGTGTTTTCATCAGCTTGCACAATGCTCTTGCATACAGTAGTCTTCCTAAAGTGCTTTAGACGATTTCCATTTTATCTCCAACTCATTTTTAATGAATCTTTGATATCTTAATGAATCTTTTTAATGAATCTTCAATTTTAATGAATTTTTGAAACCTGGATTGACAAACTGAAGGATTGCAGGTACTTTGTCAGAGCAGTAGAATAATATACATAACCACAATATGTACTGGTATACATTTCTGTAAAATTATAAATGGAGTGGGAGAAGGAATGTCTATAATTATTTGAAAGAAAAAATTAGACAAGGATCAGAGAAACTGTCTAGTCTGGTGAAAATTAGTTTAAAAAAATATTTAAGTGACTGTTGAAGGGAAAATATGCTGTTAAGGAGCTTTATTAAATTATGCAATAGGTTTTTAAAGAAAACTAAAAATTATGCAGTTGGGAACAGTAAGAACATGGTAGAGAGATGCACAAAATAGTCCTTTCCCAGAGGAAAATATTTCTCTAATTTTAGAATATCTATCTGTGTGAAAACATAATGGCAAACAAGCCATCCCCTTTGTCCTGTATAGATGGGAGTGGAGGAGTGGATAACATAAAAGGAGAAATGACTAGACTAGTTATAGATATAAAAATAGCAGTCAGATTCTAATCTACATATATTATAGTGACAGGCACTACACACAAAAGAGACATATTGGAATGTTACATCAGGAAGCAATCATGCTCTTAACACTGAAGAATAATATACTGAAAGTTTCTCTGATATTTCTTAGCCAAGCTCCCCCCCTGCTATGAACACTAGCAGAGAGAAAATGTAGTAAAATTATGAACAAAATCCATGGTACATAAACAGGAGAAAACAGTCTTAGTAGGATAAGAAAAGTGTCTCACAATTTTTTCAATTCCAATTCTTCCCAAAGAACAGTGCAGGAAAAGGCTGATTGATTGTGTTTTCAGAGGGGAGAAATTTGGTAGAAATTAAGAGTTCACACAGAAGAGGTTTTGTCCTAGTCTAACTGAAACTATCCTCAGCTCACAGATGTGTGTAGGAGCCATTATCATGCCATTATCCTGTCTGACAAATATTTTTTAACATAGTTTTGAACATCTTTTCATAAACCCCCAAAAGAATAGACTGACTGTCTCACCATCTTTCTTTTTATCTGCAGAATACAAAAGTCACCAAGTAGACCAGCACAAGCTGACCGACTGACTCATCACTGACAGGTTTGTCACTGCTTGAGATGATATTTTGGATAGCTGGAATCTGAAGACTTGAGTCTCAGATCAAAGTAGTAGGTAAGAAAGAAGCACTCCAAAATTTACATGTTAATGAATCCCTTCACAAAGTGCTCTGACAGAAAACTAGAACTGTATTACATTTGTAATGAATATCTATCCACTGTCACATGTGGACATATGAGCTCTGAGCAATCTGATCTAGTAAAAGGTGTCCCTGTCTATAGCAGGAGGGTTGGAACTAGATGACCTTTAAGGACCCTTCTAACCCAAGCTATTCTATGATTCTAGAATATTCTTGGAATTACTTGCATGCTGCTTATCTCTGTTTCCATTTGAATGGAGAAGCTATAAAAATAAATAAATAAAACTGTCCAGGCAAAACATTTTTCAGTCATTCCAAAATACCTTAACCTGAGTGAGTGAGTAATCTGATTTTCATGTTACAGATAAAGAGACCAAGGAATAAAGGGGCAGTTTAAAAACAAAGAAATTCATACAACTGAAAGTACCAGTGTGTGCAGGGTTGTTTTTTTTTTAATAATTTAGATGTCTCATTACCCTGAACATGCAATTAAGGTTGTGACACAAAAAATGGAGTAAATTAATGCATCCTGCCATATGTTTTGAGTCAGTGGCAAAAATGAGAAAAGCACACATCAAACTTGTTGTCTAATCTTTCAGGGAGAGCCTGTCTTCCCTAAAATCCAGTATAAAATGCCCATTGACTTGCATTTTATCCATAAACTTAAGGGAGTTTTCACATTTCATTCAGCCGAGCTGAGTCAGGTCATCCTGGTTTTAAATACTAAGCAAGCATCTTTCAAAGAAAGTAGGTGCCAGTGCTTACTAGACAACTTGCATAAAGGAGCAGCAGAGCTCAGTGATTCTAAATAAAGTGAGACCAATTTAGAAAAGCTTGAGGAATAGCTGGTCTCACCTGATCAGTTTTAGACAGAGATTTTGGAAGATCACTGAAAACTAGGAAAGAAGCCAGTGGGGCTAAGTAGGAGAGAGAGGTCACGAATAACAGTTGTGAATGCTGGGTAAGTATCAGAAAGGAGGAAAGATGGAGGTTCAAATTGGAACCACTACTCTTAAAATGGCATTTAATAGCAAGTTTATGGTTTGGCTGTTTAAACTTACCTTTGGCTTCAACTTGAAACATAGGCTGTTAGCCTGATTGCAGATTTTTTATGTTAAAATATCTGATCCTACGTTAACTTTAAAACCCAGATTAACCATNACAGATTGTAGATATTTCTGTAAACACATATTCTTTATTTTCTGCTGTCATTGACCACATTGGGTTTCAGATAAGTAACTGGCCTTTTGAAAAACATCTACTGCATCTGGATGTTGGCTACCATGTCAAAATCTCTCTACCTGATGACTGCTGACACTGATCCTCTCTAGCCACTGACATAATGTTTAACTGTCTTTTCTGTGAGATTTCCGCACCCTTGTATTGCTGCAAACCCAGTAATAGTAGTTGTTCTGATGTCAAGCCCAGAGATATTTAAAATCTGTTTTTAAAATCCAAAATTTTTAGTTCGTGGTTTTATGTACTGAGTACTTACATAAAATGAAATAAAGCAAAGAATATTAAAAAATATGAAATTAAATGTAAAAAAGGCTCTATCTGACTATCTGGTCCTTGGGTGAAACAGAGTGGAATGAATGTAAGTTCCCAAATACATTCATCCTACAGCATAAGAATGGTGGATAGGAAGTAGGTTGTATTGCTATTACAGGAAATGATCTTTTACAGTTCAAGTCAGGGGGACTGGGACAGGCTCCTAAGGTGAATGTGCAGAGTTCATTCGGAAGGTGTATGCAGTATAAGGCAGTCTTACTATCAGACTGTACCTTATTTACAGCTGGTAGAGGGGACTCAGTTTTGTTCTACAGGTGATCCTTACGATTTTGAATGGGCTGTGGTGCTGTAATAGGCCCAAGCGATGTGTCTTAAAATTATGGTTGCTCCCAAAAGCCTATTTTATCAGTCTTGTTGATACATTTGTATATTGTTTAGGGGATATTGTTAGGTTAATTTTAATTCCCATTTTACTGTAAAGCTAACCTTAGGGAGAACATATTTAGGCCAAAATTCAGAGTCCAAGACAGTCACAAATTATTTGTTGAGATGATAAATATCATCAGACATGAAATGCCAATGATACACATAATAAAAAACTAATGCCCTTACTAAGTCATGTCTAAAACTGAAGGATCTGGAGTTTAATCTTAGTGGCCATGAGCAGATATTTAGGAAGATGAAAAAATGAGCAAGTATGCATGATACTACTCCTTAGCAATTTTCTAACCTTCAACTTTTCTATATCTTGGGATTCCTTGATTGCATATTATTTTATTAATTAAGGAATTCCCAAATTATTTCTTTCCATGAATAAAATCAATCTTCCAATTAGGCTATACAAACTTTAACACAGTGTTACATTTAGTGCATTCCAATGAGAAAGAAAAGAGTAAGGAAAATGTAGTTGGTTTCAACTTTTTTTTTATCCTTTTCATCACAAGTGTTTCTGTACCCTTTCACTCTTATCTCTGGGTTGTGAAATAATTGGGTTGCAGAAATGCTCTGGGTGTTATTTGGTCCAGCCTCTGTACTAGATCAATCCCAATACATGGTGATAGAAATGCAACGTATAAGTTAGTTCCCAAAGGGAACAGAAGACCACTGGCACTGACTAAATACTTCTTAAGTGTTTTTCACTCTTTCAGTCTCTATATTGTAGGAGTTAGCTAGACACTTTATTTCACCTTGAATAATGAAGGGAAATGAAGTCAGTATAAAGGGAAGATTCTAGGTGGATTTTGCTTTAGGTAGGCTATACCAAATGAAATTAAGACAGTAGGTATCTAGCCTTGAATTTACTTGTATTTTTTTAGTACCTATTTTGTATTAAAATACGTACTCTAAAAGAGCTTCTGATAATTGCGAACTGAAACGGCTGTTTGCTTACATGATTATTTAATCCTTACATGGTTAATTTTCTGCAGTTCTACTTGCTCACACTCTGTACAAGTAACTTGTATGCCTTCTTTGGAAAACTTGCTCAGCAGTGCAATTCCAGTTTCTCGGGCAGTACCTTCTTCAACAATAAAAAATTCATTTAATGTGAATGCTCTTTATCAGAGATTCATTCTGGTGTATGTCAATTTACTGTTATATACCATATAGGATTATCTATACTATATGTATCATCAACAGAACTGAAAAGAAGTGTAACCCATAATAGCACAAATCCAGGTCATGCACTGCTTTTTTCCTATGGTGCCTGCAGAACATTCTTAAAGATGTTTTCAGGAGAGAAATAATTATCTCTGTAGTGATTTAAAAACAAACAAAAACCCCCTTGCACGAAAAAAATCACAAACAACAGAACTGGGGATAAAAACTACCTTCTAGATTTATACAGTTGAACACGAAACATGAATCTTCTCATGACAAAGACACATATGCAGAATTACGTACAGACAAAGGTTAACAGAGCCCATTAATCAGAGATTGGAACATATTTAAGGTACAGACAAACTTTAATGAGTAATGGGGAGAAACAAAGAAGCTTCCTAGACAAAATTATTGTGCAGACAGATTTATCCTTACTTTCCTGATAGTTCTAATGTAATTACTATGAAAAGACAATAAGTCTTCTGTTGATTTCTATATGTCGCTGTTTTAGTCAAGGTCTTAATTTAAAAAATGTGTAAATCTGTATGTTAATGGACTCAGTCCTTCATTCAGACTCCAAACAAAAGCTACATTTACTTCACAGGAACATTATAATAACGATAAAGTCATTTTACTCAGGGAAAAAGAAAAAAACCTAAACCCCTCCTGTGGAGGATAAGAACCCAGGGGAATTCTATGAATAATTTAAAGATCAATTAGCACTCCACTGTTAGGAACTTTTTCTAATTCTTTACAGACAGAAAGTGGTTTTTTTCTGTGAAGACAGCAATAATTTCTTTATTATTTATGAAAGACAACAAATGATTCTAGCTTTTAAGACATGAAGTGATATCATTAATCAGTTGCAGCTGTAAAACAAACTTGGCTGTTCAGCCCATTTTATGTGGATTAATTTACCCAGAATGCTAATGATACCCAGATTTATGAAAGAAAAGCTGGAAGAGAATGTATCTATGCATATATGTGAAATCCATCAATTATATCTTACTAATTGATTTATTTCTGTCTAACAGATAGAAAAGTGCAAGGCACTCTTCCCTGAGTCTTCCCTGAGTAATCAACAAGTAAATTCACCTCTGAAAACATGTGTATATGTAATGTGACAGACTGGAATTGCTCATTAAAATGCTGAATTGCTCTTCTGACAGATGCATGAATACAATTTCTGTTTACCTGTTCAGGTTGTGTAAGACTCATGTAAGGGAAGGAGGAATTTTTCTTGTTCAAACTGGCATGAAATGACTTCCTCTACTGCAAGAGTCTGGAGCAATTATGTGTTCTCAGAATAATCCAGTGGCACTGCCAGGTAGTTAATTCCTATTTTCTTGAAGCAATATATTCTGATGACTGAGGAATCCACATACATGTGTAATTTAATATCAGGATGTTCAATTAGCTACAGAAGGGTGACCCTTGGAAGTCCTACTAGTAGCTCAGTCAAGAATCATCCAAATTCAAAACCATTTGCAAGCCAGATTGCGTGTGTTAAATTGGAATATGTTCTTAGTACATGGATGACATGTCTGTGTTCTTAAGAGCAGCCTCTGAAGATCTCTGAAGCCCCTGAGATTGTGTGGTCTGCCTGCAGACAGCCTGTAAGCACTCCGCAGGGTGAAAGACCCCATCTGCTCTCTAGCCCTACCAAGTGTTCTGGCTGGCTGGGCACATGTAGCTGAGTGGTCTGGAGATCAGCCTCATCTTCCCTCTCAGGGCCATACAGACTTACACAGGGAGCCTGGAGAATTGTGTTTTGAACATTTGTCCAAATTTTGAGGCCTACAAGTCCCAGTGCCAATACAGATAAAACTTATTTTGTGTGTGGGATACACGTTTCTTTTTACAAGACTGGCACGTTATAAGATGCATAATGGTCAGAGGCTGGTAACAGAATTAGAATGTGCATACACTAAACTGTTTGAAAAGTGAAGGAAATCTTATTCAGCTGTAAGTTTAAGACTTAAGAATTAAAAGTTTTACAGCCCTGAAATACTTACACTATGGCAGAACTAATAATACAGTTTCGGGGTTTGGCATAATATTTATGTATTTAATAGTTTCATAATGGAATTTCCTAACAGAAATACAGAGAAGACAGCATAATGACTGTGTAGTTGCAAGTAGATCCTCTATTAATGTGCCAAAAATTGTGATTAAATATTTCTTTTATCGTATTTCCCTTTTGCACTAGGTGTTGGTGAATATCAGCATGGTGAGATGGCTCCTTTTGTTCTCAGTCTATAGTAAGCAGGTGGATTTGTGACTTGACTCTGTTGTGAATTCTACTCTGACATGTGGGCACCTAAATGCATGACTCTGCACTGTCCACCTTTACATCCCTCAGTTCTTCTAAAGCTGCCCTCTAACTCCTTTTTTTTCTGTCTCAAACATTCTCGAATAGCACAGTTTTTGTAGCAATACATGTAAATTAAATCCTCATTTAGGTACAAAATGTCATTTTATTTTCTACTGCAAAGATGAAAAAGTGCCATAATTTTTATCACCTTTGAGTGATTTTCTGTGTAATGTATCCATATTTGTTAGCATTTTGGAAAAGAGGTTTTACCTCATGACCAATGAAAACTATTTAATTTGAAAGTCTTGTTGTTCATTAGCTCTCATCCTCATTAACATTCTCTTACTGCAGGAGGTCAGTAGTTGTCATCTCTCTTCCTGTAAAGTCATAAACACAAAAAATGTGACATTTTTCTTTCTCAAGAACATCACAAAAGAGATTTAAGTAATTTCTTACCCGAATAAAAATGTATAGAAAACCACCTCCTAATTTAACTAGTAGACATGAGGTCTGTGAGCACTGATCAATATACAGTCTTTAATTAAGTTCTTGGAATTAAAGTCTAATTAAAATACTAAAAAGTGTAGTTGTTCTGAGTGATTTTAAGCAATTTGTTAAAGAGGAAATTTCAGATGTTGGTGAAGGTATTTGGAATTTGTGTTAGTCTCGTGTTTCAGTGGCTTTTTCTTCTTCTGATATATGCAAGAAGGAATGTGAATTACAAGTGAATGTTCAGTTATAAAAATAGTTTATCCCCATATTTCAGCCCAAAGTGTACTTTACATTGTATCACAAGAAAAGGCCAACATTTAATCGCTTGAGAATTTGTGTAATATATTCAAAGCATAAAAGGAAGATTAACTAAATGTAGGTCTTATTTTTTGCTTGTTTCCTAGTTAGAAATTCTCATACTTTACCAAGAATAGTAATTTAACTTACTTTTTAACATACAATGTATATTTATTCTTTTTCTCAGCTAAATGTTTAGTAGTCTTACCTAATTTTGTAATAATGCATCTATTTTTGAGAGAGTTATGTAGCGTCAGATAAGTGTGTGAGTGTTTCAGGAAAAACCCAACCTGTATTTTGTATTTCTGTAGCAAGACTTCATTGCTTGTGTTCAAATTTGAAGGGCTAAAATATCCAGAGGGTGTTCAGAGGCTGATGTTTGCTTCATAAGGATATTTTGTTCTATATCTCTATTTAGACCAGAGTATCAAAAACTTTAACATCTTCCTTATGTATGTTACAAATAATAAAAATTAAAGTGCATAAAAGCTACTTCTCTACAATGAATAATCCAATAATACAATTATTTATGGCATTGTACGTACTAGCAAGGCCAACAAGCCAATATAAGGTAACGTGTTTTTATGCACAGAGGACTCTACTTGTCTCTAACCAGCTGAGGTTGTAATTTGTTTCCCATATCCCTAAGAAAAACATAGTTTCAAAATTCAATGGATTGTGAAATTAAAAAAAAAAACAAAACAAAAAAAACCCAAAAAACAGAAAAGAAGAATCAAATTTAGAAATGCTCAACATGATAGACTAGAAAAAAAAGTACTGAAATACCTGTGTTATTATGGATATTGGAAAAGACGCTTTCCCTAAAGACAAACTGTAGTTCTGTAGGGAAAGAGGTGTTAATTGGTTACAGTCAACAAGCACAAGACCGATACAAATATTTATCAATCAGGAAAAAACCATCACGTAAGATATTTTTTCTTAAATTTGGCCCATGCTACTTACAATATTTACTTACATGTTTATTTTCCCTCCCTTTACAAAGGCATCACACTCACACATGTGGTGAGGAACTGTCGTTCTCTTTGTACTTAGAAATCAGCTGTGAAGGAAAAAAAAAAAAAGAAAAAGAAAATCTCGATTCCAGTTATGTGTTCAAATCTACTTTTAATAAAAATAATCCTATGTAATAAAGCTAAAATGATAATTATTAAACAGCATTTGCAGTGGTTTGGTCATGAAATGCATAAAAGGGAAACCACAATCTCTAAGTTCTTATTCAATAAGAGTATTGAGTATTTGAGAAGTATTTGAGAAGAGCCCCCCTTTTTCTGTAATTTTAATGATAAAAAAAGTCAAGGCAACCATATCTGTAGGAAAATATCCTTGCTAATTATGATGTAAAATATTTTTAAAATAACGTATATGTCTCTAAGTATTATTACTGTATAGTTTAAAATTTTATGTCACATTCAATACCAAGTGTTTTAACTTCATCTGAACTTGTTAAAGACTGAATCTATTTTTAGTGAATTATCAGTAAAAAGCCTTAAAATGCTTTGTTGTGAAACATTACTTAAACAGTTCAGAAGCTACCAATATTATTGTAAAAGAATTTCTGTGTAAAACTGAATTCTCCTATTGTGAGCAAAGATCTGAGTTGTATTATGAGGAGGGACATTAGAAGCAAGAGCAATGTCAGTTTAAAGTAAATGTTAACACTGAAAATTCAAATCAATGACATGAACAATTGCAAGGCTTATTGATAATTCAGGTAGTGTCTTTTATTTTTGGTAAAACAACACTATACTGTATGTCAAAGAGTATATGAGCAGTTTCACATGTTTTACAGATCATGTTCAAGTGATTTTATCTGTCAGTTTGATTGTTCACAATTGCATTGTATTCCATATATTTTTGCTTTCTGAAGCAGTTTATTACTTCCTTGGTCAGCATTTCTCAGCTGTAAGGATGTTGTATAAATAATTCCAGTGCGATGACATCTAATGTATGTTGTAGCCCTACTACAGACAACCTTTGGTTCAGACACAATATTATCTGTCTCAGAATAACTAATTCTATTTCACTCTGTTATTAAATTTATTTAAATCAGTAATATTTTGTACTTAAATTTAAAAAATGAAACATGTTTTGCTAATAATTTCCTTGTTTCCTGCAAGTCCTTTTTGATTTGGCTATGGTGGGAGAAGTTTTGGAATTTTTTGTCAAAATAACCCTTGAGAATTTTTTGACAGTTTTTCAAGATGCGCCGTATTAGTTAGAACTGGGAAGATTATAAAACTGTAACTTGTACATTCGTGAGTACCAGTGTAACAAAACAGCAAAGTGACAAAGACAATTATAACAAAAAACTCACCCTCAGACGAAACACCCGAAAACCCCAAAAAACAACTAACCAGGAGGATATGAGAGTATTTAACATTTCTGTTCATCCCTTAATACACTGTTTCAAATTTTAACTGGTAACAGTAAAAAGGTGGCGAGACGGGATCTAAACAGTTTTCCCTGCTGTACCCTACACCTGCCTGCAACTCCATGTCCCTTCAGAGCCTTGAATTGCTCCATGCCCTTCAGTGCTGATCCTGCTTAAGCTGAAAGCAGCATCAGTTTTTGCATAGATTGCGACAGAAATGCCATTAAATCCTTGACTGTGATGGGCAGGCGTGACTTGAATGAAATTAGTTCTGGAAAACTTAACAGCCACCTCATGGCTGATTAAGGAACAGCATCATCCATTACTTTGCTGAAAGATACTGACAAAAATCCTTGAGGTGGGTTTAAATCAGGCATATCAGACTTCCATTAAGTATATATATGCTATATCCTGGAAATAAAATAAGATCACTGAACTAGTAAACATGAAGTATTGAGGGACATCCTCTGACAGGAAATCTCAAGGACAGTCAGTCAGAAAGCTCAGCAATCTGTTCCATCTGAAACACTGTCTCACTGGACAGAGTAATGGAATTATCAAAACTTTCTCCCTGGCTAAGGAAAACCTCAGGAGAATAAATGTGCAATAAATTGCAAAAACATAGCTCTGATCAGGACAAAAGAAAATAATAGCCTCCAAATCAGTGTGAAAGAGGTGATTATGAACAAGGTGGACCTTCACTCTGGTCTAAAATGGTGGCTTCTGCATTCTCATGAAAGGAAAAAATGGAGGTTTTTTAGAAAAAAATAAATGGGGAAGAATGTTGATAGCCATAGAAGTGCCCTTGGGAATCCGCTCTACAAAAGTGTGCCCTTTTGCTCATTACCTTCCACACAACACTGAGCTGCTGACTTTTGCAACAAGGGATTCCTCATCAATTTTATAGTCTTGCCATACAGATGACACACCATTTTCTTTGCCAGAGAGCAGCAATCTCTGTCCTCTCAGTGGTATAATACTGGGAGACCTGAGCATTGGTAGGCATAAACATCCTTAGTGCTGTCTCCCTATCCAGGAATGTAATATTCCACACCAAGCAGTCTTACTGACACTGTTAGCTTGTAAATAATGGTATTCTTTGTGACTGCCTATTTAGTCTGGAATTTCATGGGTTGTATCCATGTATTTATGAAGTGGTAAATATTTTATGAGGAATAAAAAATAAGGAATAAACAAGATTTCTGTACTTCCTTCAACCTCAGTGTAAGAAGTGGCAGACTGCTTTCCAAGGATGCTGACAGTGAGTAATTTAAATACCAAGTAGCAAAAGTTGTCAAGAACATTTCAAACAGGCTGACTGGCTTTGAATTGTAATGTTTCATTTAATTTGTTTTGCATAACTGCTTTAGGTATATCTCTTAGTTGGAACCTCTCGAATTTTATCACTCACTCACTACATTTTTCTCCATAGAAAATTTAGTCAAGGTGAGATATTTGTACTGGCTAAAATGATAAGAAGGTCGGAAAAAAAATACCAGTCTTTAAAAGCTGTGTTCATTGTATACTGCCTGAAATGGAATGATGTCCTCTTCTTATTAAATTTTTCTAATTTTAACAAAGATTTTTCTTCACAGAAAGTGAGTTTACTGACTCAGAATGTCTGATTTTCTGAGCAGAGACCTTAGGTTAATGGAAAATTTCACGAACAACAGCATATTTCTTTAAAGTCAATAAATTGTCCATTAAATGTTCCATTTTTGATTGAAAAGTAATTGTTTGATGTTTCCTTGTGCAGTGTAGGAAGACATACACTTCTGCTGCATTTTCACCTTCATGAAGGAAGAAAATGTCTTCTACTAACATGTCAGGGTTGCAGCTCTCTGTTGTTAATTTGCTTTATGTTCAGGCAACATCTTGGACTCATTTTATTGTAAAATTGTCCTTAGTGCATATGAACCCTTTCTGAAAGAGACAGAAATGTAATTAAAGTCTGATATGATTCCCTGTCAGAGATGGGGCATTAAAATAAACAGCTATTAGATTTAAGACTGGTACTGCCAAGCCTAGTGTAAATCTCATGATTTAGCAACCTGAAATCTACCTTTCTTTTCATTTTATTCTCTACTAACAGTTAAACATTTTTTTTTCTTATTTATCTTCAGTGTTCCTGTCTTTGTTGGTCTCTAGATTCACATTTTTAACACTAGGCTATGACTGGCAAGGTTATTTTTTTTCTCTTATCAAAACATGATGCCAGAAGTTGTGACTTCAGAAATGCAATATATCCCATTATTTCAAATTGTATGAGATGATAGCAACTGCTGTAACAATAGCTATTTACTAGTCCATATCTAGCAAAATCCAGTCTTGACAAAAGTCATTATGTTACAATTCTAGTAAAATATTTTGTTACTACAGCGTTCCTCTTAACATTCTTCTGTGAATTTCTGGAACACTTATTTATAATTCTATCCAAGATAATGATCATTTGTATGACAGGAATCCTAGATAAGTTCCCATGTAGAATAAGAAAAAAAAAAAAAAAAAAGTGAAATTCAAGAAAAAGCTAGAAAGTTTCCAATAAAAGAAATTTCATCTGGAAAAACTAAAAATTGGGAATTAATAGAGAAAACTAATAAGGTAAGTCTATCTTTTTCTAATTTAAAAAAATTACTAATAGAAAACATTTCTTATCTGTTTCAAAATATGCGAATGCATTACAGTAAGACAGGCAGTATCTAATCTAATAATACAAAAATAATACAAAAATCTAATGTCACACAGTGTTACAGAACATGCACCTGGTAAACATAGCTAAATGTGAAATGTTAGTAGTTTCCAAGTCTGTTTTAATATCCCAGCACCACATAGTCATGAATGAATAAACAGATGCTATTCAAGTACAAAAGTGAGTCTTTTTGCAGAAATGCCATATATTTGACCCTGGAGAAGAGAATTTATGAACAACTTCTTGTCTCTATTATCTTTCCATACTTACTGAGCAGGAAATTACCTCCAAAATAAGGGGAAAAAAACAGGAATAAATGCTCCTTTTATGCCACTGATTAACAAATGTGAAAATTTGCATCAGATTCTGTAGTGCTCAACTTCACCGTATGTCAGAAACTGAAGAAATGCACTCTTCAGCATTTGCTTGACTTTCTTTGGTACTATTCAGCTCACATTAAATGTTGACAAGTTTTCCATTTGTCTGTGTGCAGAGATGCGTACACCTTACATGCTGGTTGTGAGAGAATGACAAAGCAGCAGTGAAAAGGCTGCGCCAAAGACAGTTGGCATCAAGCTGTGTCCCTGTAGAACATTGCTGTGAATTTCAAAGCTGTCATATTGCTTACCACTGTCTGAAAGCGTAACTTGCTTGTCATCTTGGAAAAGCTGAATCAGAGTAAGGAGACCAAGGATGACAGAATATGAATAGATGAGGAAAACACCTCTTACCCAGTTTCCCATTGTTTTCTTTTGTCATAAACACAGATTTTGCAGTTGCTATAGGAAAAAAAATCTTGCCAATAGGTAATTTCTTGGATTTGTTTTTGTTTCGTTTTAATTAATCTTTGTTTATACATAATTTGTGATATTTAGAATCATCAATGGCTAGTTTCAGTCCTCTTTTTAGTCTTGCAGGCAAGCAAACCAAGAGGTATATTTCCAATATCAGTGTTTTAGTTGATGTTTCTGTGTCCTGCTAATACACTACTACACTTTCCTCCCTGTGCTACCAAGTGAACATCACTTCAGAGTCACAAATAGGTGGTTCTCTAGGAAGGTCTGTAATGGCCAAAACCTGCAATTTCTATGAAATAAAGTCCCAGAAACAGTATGTCCACATGAGTAGTATTCATGGTGGTGGGTACACAGCATTGTGTCTGTTTCCTTTTAACAGGGAGTATGTATTAGTTTAGAAAATAAAATCTGGACTTTTAATGAATAAAGGATTTTTTAAATATTATATAATCATCCTAAACCTTGATTCTCAAAAACTATTGGTACTTTTACTTTGTAAAGATCAAGCCAATAAAGATTAAATTAGAACACCTTCCAATGAGCTTTTGGTTGGTTTGTGATTAGCATGTGTCACATTTGAATAATGTCAATCCAAACCTCTCACTCCAGTTAAAAGAAGATAATAAGATATGACCTTTTTAATATGGTGTGTCTTACGTTTCTTGCATTGTGACACATTTGACACTGAGCATGACAATGAAAAGCAGCTGGCATTGAAATAATATAAGAGTAAAATAAAAAAAAATGTATAAAAAACAGTCTTACACAATCAAAATAATACTGCAAATTGAAGAATACAAGTATAGTATTTTAGTAAATGTATCATGCTCTAATACAATATGACATGCCAGTAGTGTTAATTCCTAATATGAAATGACGTGATGTCTAATACAGAAGAAAAACAAGTTTTAAAATGTTGGAATTTCCTGTGCACCAGAAAATTTGACTGCTGTCTGGCTTTAAAGACAGAAGAATAGTGAGGGTGTCAAGTAAAACAAAAAAATAGAAGGAGGGGGAAATCTGAAGGAAAAAGACAAGATGTGTGGCTCGTACTTTAGTGAGATTCATCCCCAATAGAAATTTATAATATTTGGTAATATCTTTCTGTGTTGGCTTCCCCTCTGCGCTGAGCACATGCTGGACACAGTGGCGCTGAAGAGGCAGGAGCAAGGAGCATGCACAGGCTCAGGAACATGACATGTCTGCACAGTGCAAATGCCTGAGTGGCTAAAAAATGTTAGGACCTATCCTGACACAAATACTTCTGTGCTCATCATCATAACCTACTGAGAGCTCAGATTAGGGGCCCTTTTTGCTGAAGACTCAAGTAAATGTGGTCTGAAGAAAAAATCCACCACCCACCCCCCCCCAAAA
>VWZG01011002.1:0-53355 GCA_013396735.1 Grallaria varia | reverse complement strand
TGCCCTAAACTAAGACACAGCCCCTTTTCCCTTTAGAGTCCTGGAGAAAGCTGTGGCACTTGCAGCAAAGAACTAGGTTTAGTGCCTGTGAAGTAGCAAGTAAGGATGGAGGCAGTTCTGCAGCCTAAGGACTGCACTGGGTGCAGTCCATTTCTTCCCAGTGAGGAAGAATGACCCCGACCTCGCCAGACTTTTCATTGTCTCGTGAAATATTACGGTTAGACTCAGCAAAGAAAAGTGGTACGTGGGACAGGCTTAAGCTTGCTGGGAAAAGACCACAACCCTTTGTTCACCGTGTGCTGAAGAGGGGAGATAGTCTGGGAGGGATGCAGAGGGGCCATACAGCAGCCCAGAGGAAGTTTTTTTGGCTGATTCAGTGATGTTACACATGCAGCATCTTTGGCTGCCTGCTCCTGGCTGGGATGATTAACAGATAAGCAGTTTCATGATTATCAGCTGCAGGAAAGATAGTCAATTTTACAAGCCAAATACTACATTTTTCTCATAGTGGGAGGATTATGCCTATTGGGTGGTTTGGAAAATGCCCAAATGGGCATGAGAAAACAGCCAGGGTGCAGGCAGAGGTCATGCAAGGTGTACTCTTTTCCTGGGGTACTTTTAGGTCTTCGTCCTCTACTTCCAAAATGCCAAGGAGTGCAGAGACAAACTGAGCAGACTGGTGTGTGTGTGGACACAGGGTGCAGGACAGTTTTTTCACTGCTTTTCTGTTGTCACCATTTTTTCTCTACCCAGTCATTAACAGTCATTGCAAGGCAAAATAAACAGCCTTCCTTCTGTCATAGCTTCCCTCTGCCTGTATTCTTGCTCCCCGTTCAGGTGGCTCTCACTGCATAGCGAGCAGGATCTCTGTTGTTAATTTTCCCCACAACTTCTGGCTTGAATCACAGTTCCCTTGAGTTGTATTGCTGGGAGGGCAGAGGTCTGAAGGAGAAAAAGTAGCTGTCATCATTAAGAATGGAAATCACAGCCAATTAATCACCGTTATTCATTGATTTACAGTATTTAAATTAATTGGGACTATTTGAATATCTAAGCTCCTTTCTTCTAAGGTTGCCCAAACCACCACACTCCTATGCGATTAGTCGGCTCTTGTAAAGTATTGAAAAAGAGCCTGAGAGGAGTTAATTGAGTGTAGCAGTGTAGGTGGGAACTGAATGAAGAAGCTGTGACTCACAGTCACTTGCTGGTATCCCTGTATTGTTTGCATTGCTGAACTTTTTTCAGAGCTTCAGTTTCTGAAAATTGGCAGCTTTAGCTAGCCCAGTAAAAATAAACAAATCTAGAATAAACATTAGGGAAATAAATACTCTAAAGACTAACCAATATATATAACTAACAGCTACTCTACATCCCCAGTATAAAAGGCTCTGCTTGTTGGAGAGGCGGCTCTTCATTATAAGGTTAATTTATGGCATAACCAAAAAAGGGCCACTTGGGGTTTTGGTTGTGTATTCAAACAGAGGGTGGCAAGAGTACAGCCAGGGCACCACTGCCAAGTTCCACAGGAAATCTGAGAACCCATTGAGGGAGATAAAAGAGCACAAAGGGAACTACAAATTAAAGCCAGACAATAGGACACTATTCATGCAGAAGGGGCAAGAATAGTGCTTGTACATACACAGTACTTAAGATCTCCTAAGCCACTCATGCTGATATGGAAAAATGTATCATAGAATGCTTTGGGTTGAAAGAGACCTTAAAGACCATCCAGTTTAAACACCTTTCACTAGACAATGTTTTTCAAAGCCCCATCCAACCTGGCCTTGAACACTTCCAGGGATGGGGCAGCCACAGCTTCTCTGGGCAACCTGTGCCAGTGTCTCACCACTCTCACAGTGAAGAATTTCTTCCTAATATCTAATCTAAACCTTCCCTCTCTCAATCTGAAACCATTGGCCCTTGCCTTGAAGGAGAAACAGGTTTCCCCCTCCCAAATAATATTTTAAAAAATTAAAGCAAAACTTGGATCTGTACTTACATTCCAGAGGCACCTAACCCATCAACATCTTAACCATGGCTATCCAACAGGGAAGAGATTGGATGCTGCCTGGGTCCTCCATCCAGCTTAGCACAGTGAATGGCACTTAGCATGGAGTACACATCCAAAACTTTGGAGTGGGACTCCCTTCACTAGAAATGACTTAAAGGCATTTGAATCATTGTTCTCTATTCCAGAGACAACCTTTTTTGCTGGGATTGATATGGAGCTGTTCCTAATCTTCTGTTTCATGAATGATGCATAATCCTGGCCTTGGTTTCTGCTGATTTTTGATCTAAATATGTCAAATTGTAGAGTTCAACTCAACTATTTTATTTAACTACCCCAACAGAAAAAGATTTTCAGATTTCCTTTCAATTTGATATAACTTATCTGTTTAATTTCCAGTTTAGTAACTGAACCAGCAATAGGATTAATTTTCACCCACCATAGCTCCACCAGCTCTAGTCTAAAGACAGTCACCCTTCAGAGTAGCACACACAGCCTTAGCCACACCAAGCAATGAATTGTTTTTTAATGATGCCACTCATGTCTTCCATTTTCTGAAGGGGAAAAAAAGATTACTCAAAATTTATAGCTGAAAACAATTTTGCAGTAGTCTTGATGAAGAACAAAGCAGTTGCCTTCAAGAAACATAAACAGAGAAGATCTCACTGACACCCCCTTGGTGCAGACAACTTTAATCCATATTTCAAAGACTGAACTGAGCAGGAACCTGAGCTTCCAAAATTGGTTTGTACTTCTTTCATATAGGAGATACCCAAAACATTGTATTTGGATTTGTTTTCTTATAAACAATGCAAAAACCCTACTGATTGTTCCTTATAACAGATTTATTGTCTGTGCTTGGAAATGTTTGTTCTGTTTTGTCTCCTGGCAGATATGTCTTTTGTAATTTCCTGAATGAATTCATATTTATTGCATTCTGGTTTTGGTATTCCATTCTCAAGATGCACCATTTTACACATGAAATATTGCACTTAATTCTGAAGTATTACTTGAGATTTGAAGGAGATCTGGGACCCACATAAGCTTAAATACAACTCGTTGAGCACATGAAAAGCACCAAGAGTCAGTCGTAAAAGGATTCAGTATAAATTATTGCATCACTGCTATTGGAGAATATATTGAGAATTTGGTCTCAGAGTTTCCAGAAAATGCAGACAATGTTCTGACACCAAGAGAGATCACAAACATATGGTTGAGTTTCAATAGAAAATGGAGAATTATTAGAAAACAGTTATTGGGAAAATTACTTTGCTTATCAAAATTATACTTCCCATTACAACAAAGTGCTTCCTGTCTCATGATGTGTTGAACTGGGAAAAACATCAAAAAACAAAAAACTTCATAGATCATTAATGAGTGAAGTAACAACAAAAGTAATAATCCGCTGACACCAGTAATCAGGAACATCACCAAGCATAACAAAATGGACTATCATTAAAGGAATCTTGTATTAAAAAAATATGCACATTACAAAGGGAGCCTGTTACTGATATGTAGAAATTGCATAAAAATGTAATGCTTAACAATTGGTCAACTGAAATCCTGTTTAAGACACTTAAGTAATTTCCTTTTTTACGCAATAGTTGTTCTCTTATTCCTTTCCACAATATTTATCTTCTTATGCACTTTGCTCAGTTAGTGATGTAACCAAAACTCAAAAAGGTTTTTCAAGCATAGAGAATTCAGCTTGCCCAAGAAGTTCCTTTAAGGGCATTAAAGTTGTGACATGAGAGTAGCAGCACTTGCAACCCTAAAAGTCGAGAAAATATCCTGGTGTCCACTGCAAATGACAGAAAAACTCTTCCTATTGTCATCAGAGTGGAGGGCCGATTTTCTAACGTGCATTTTGCCCATCAGGCCCTCATGTAAAAACAATAATAACAGCAGGTGGGAGAGAAGACTAATTATATTCTCTGGTCATTTAGCTTTTCCCATTTGCTTTCAGCCTTGCAAGAATTTTTATGTCACTTTTGAATGAAATTAAGTGCTATGGACTCTGATCTCAGATTGTCACTGGCAGGTATTTTTCTTTTATATAGCTAATCTCTTCCATCAAAGCTGTATGGGCTCACATTTTTCAGAAACATGTTTTAAGTCTATATTTTAGTAGAGACTACTTTTTAAAACAAAACAACCAAATCTGGCACCAGTTAGATCTGTAATCTGGACACCTTCATGGTCTTCTTATTAAAACCTTTTTTCAGATCTGGGCTCTGAGTCTTGGCCTGATGATGGTCAGATTAATCCCATCTCAGCCCACTATCCTTAAACTGGGCAGGTAATTTGAGGTCTTTGTCTATAACCAACAGAGAGAGACAGAGGCACCTCCAGAGGAATCACATCATCACGAAATGATTTTACATATTTTCAGACAGAAAGGATGTTCTTCAAAGATTCTTTTCTCTTTCCATGTCCAATAGTAGAAAAGCAGCTTAAATCAGGTACATAAATCTTCAGAAGCTGAAATAAAGTGTCGTATTCAACTAATCATCTGTTAATGTGGGATTAAGACATCTGTGCGTGTCTTTTCTAGTGAATTCAACACAGGACCTGGTCTTTCCCCTTTATTAGTAGCAGCGCAAACAAACTCTTACAGAGGAAGGTCCTGGAATGCTTGGTCCACCCTAGGAGCCTGAATGGAGACTCAGGTGACTCCCAGACCCTGGGAGGAGCTGTTGACTCCCTCAAAGGCAGGGAGGCCCTGCCGAGAGACCTCAGCAAATCAGAGGATGGGACAGTCACCAACCACATGAAGTTCAACAAGGGGAAGTGCCGGGTTCTGCACCTGGAATGGGACATCCCTGGATTCACATACAGGCTGGGGAATGAGATGCTGGAAAGCAGTGCTGGGAAAGGGCCCTGGGGGTCCTGGTCGATAGCCAGTTGAACATGAACCAGCAGTGCCCTGACAGCCAGGAGGGCCAACCATGTCCTGGGGACATCAGGCAAAGCATCACCAGCTGGTCGAGGGAGGGGATTGTCCCGCTCTGCTCTGCACTGGGGTGGCCTCACCTTGAATACTGTGTGCAGTTTTGGGCACCACAATGTAAGAAAGATATTAAGCCATTAGAGAGTGTCCAAAGGAGGGCAAAGAAGATGGTGAAGGGCCTTGAGGGGAAGCCGTATGAGGAGCAGCTGAGGGCACTTGGTGTGTTCAGCCTGGGGAAGAGGAGACTGAGAGAAGACCTCACTGCAGTTAGAACTTCCTTGTGAGGGAAAGAGGAGGGGCAGGCACTGATCTCTTCTCTGTGCCGACCAGTGACAGAACCTGAGGGAATGGCCTGAAGTTGTGTCAGGGGAGGTTTAGGTTGGATACTTCACCCAGAGGGTGGCTGGGCACTGGAATAGGCTCTCTGGGGAAGTTGTCACAGCACCAAACCTGCCAGAGTTCAAGAAGCATTTGGATGATACTCTCAGGCACATGGTGTGACTCTCGGGGATGGTCCTGTGCAGGGCTAAGGGCTCTATTTGATGATCCTTGTGGGTCCCTTCTAACTTGGCATATTCTGTGATTCTCTGTGATTCCCAACCTGGATCTCTATAATATTGTATGAAATAAAGATTAATTGCTGGATCGCAGTCCTCTACAATCACAGTCTCTAACAGTGCCTCTTTCTCTCCAATGGCAAAAAAGTGAGAACAGGCACATACATTACCATCACATATGTCTCTATTTAATCTAGCAAACCCCACTGCTATGGTTGAAATAGAAAGCACATCTTGTGCAAGTCAGTCTCAAATATTTGCAGTCTTGATAGTGCTGTTTAGTGTCTCCTACTTTCTAGCAAAGGAAATAGATATCTGAAGCCACTGCAATGCATACGATGTTTATGAAAAGTAAAGCATCTCTGATATCTACTATTGAGTGATAATGTGAGAGGCTGAAGAGCAACCTCATAGTTTATATTTCAGTACACTTTCTGGTTGTCTAGACCCCAGATATTTAAATAAGAAGATGATCAGCACTGAGTAGGCAGAATGTTTGAAGATGGTAATGTAGAACTGAAAATTGCACATTGTCCAGAATCTTATGTAACTATAAATCAGAGTAGGCTTCTTCAGACTGCACCAGGAGATAAATTCCATGTATGCTCTGCATCATAATGAAAATTTGTAGCAGCGAGAATAGTTGTGGACTGGCTTTGACAAGAAGTAGTGAATAAACTAGTGGAATGAAAGCAAGTATATTTCAATTTCAGGGTAGCAAGAACTTAAAAATCAGCTGAGGATCACCTTCTGCTATATTGTTACAATAAATTTAAAAGGATAAATAAGCACAGCACATAATAGACAAAGCAATTAATAAAATTAGTCTTTGAAGGAGGCAAAGATTTCTTCCTGTGTGTGTGAAAAACCCTGTGTATGTTAAACCCTGACTACCTATTCATCAAAATGCCAAATCAGAGGTTAATACAATAAACTTCATCTGCCCCTGTCCTTCTCAGTATTATGCTAAATGAGCCTCTCCAGCAGGAGCAGGGTGGGAATAGATCAGTCTCATCAGAAAACAGATGACCACTCGCACAGTTTCAAGTGCATGGTGCCTCTTGGGTTACAAATCCCAGCCATTTCTAGGAGCAGCACCCTACACTGCAACACAGTTCCAAAGAAATATAACTCCTGTTCCACCTCATTGCTAAATTTGATGGCATATTAACTTTACACTACAAGTTGGCAACTTGCCATACATTTTTCTAATAAGCTCAAAGCCATATGCAAGTAGTAAAATTCTGGCATTTGTAAGGGCAAGAGTTTTGATTTGAATGTTACAGAAGGTTTCCCCCAAAGTCAGAACTCTGGACACTCCTTTCTCACTCTGGACATTTTTGACCCAGTTTTAAAGGTTGTGGAATTAATTCTACCTAGGACTGGCTGGCTCAAGCCCTCAGACAGTGACCTCCAGCAGTTCTCATGTGCCACAGCAGCAGCAATGTTGTTGGCCAATAGCAAAATGATGTCACAAGATGAGGTTTTCATAGAGACTGGATTTACAGATGATAGCTTATTTTCCTTCAGAGATATGAAAGATATAAAGAGTATTAAAATTTCCTTCCTGCAAACATTTACACATGTTCTATGCTTCATTTACCAGGCTGGGCGAATTGACATCAGACATCTGTGTGCATAAACGTGTATGAATATTATCAGCAAGGGGGCTGAAATGTAAAAGTAAGTCCTTAGGTAAATAGTTATACATAATCAAGTGGGTGGTTAAGAAATTACAGTTTGTCAGCTTAGCTCTGGTATTTGGCTTGTGCACGTTCTTAATGTGCAAGAGCACAAGTCCACTTTGATGCAACCACTGGAAGAGAGATTTAAGCACGAGCATTTCACTGCATAGTCCATGTAGACTGAGAACAGGAACAGGCACAGTATGGCAGCTCAACAGCAAGCAGCATTTTGGTAAAGGTCAGCAGAGAAGTGCTGCTAAACCCCTGAACCATCCCTTTTCAAAGCCGCTTTTCTAAGGTCACTGTCGCAAGTGATAGGAGGGCTTGTACAGGGGATGAGGAGTGTATTTCCATTTTAGCTGCACAAATCTTGCTGTAGGTTTGAGGAAAGGTCCTGTAAACCTTAGAAAAATAAATATTTGTTTTATGTCAACACTATCTCTTTCAAGAAGGCACAACACTCAAAAGATTTGTACAGCTCAAATGATTACTGAAACAGTTACTGAAAACACAGTGACTCTTTTGACTAGCAGGAAAAACTGAAAGAGACTTTATAAAGTGTTTTTTCTTTATAAATCACTTCTTGTTGAGTCTCTGATGACCCAAATTTGAGAAGTGGCATGCAAATCAGCGTATCTTAGTGTTGAACATACTACAAAAATGTGTCATGTCTGAGTCGTCTTCATCTATACAGATAAAACCAGTTATCTTCAGAAATGGGAGTAAGGTGTGAAGTTTATAGGACAAGCTGTCATGCAGAGATTGGAGACTGTGTTATTCAGCATTTTGTTGATATGAGAGGTGTACATGCTGAAATAGAGGCTTTCTGTGACTTTCTATAAGAGATCTAGAAGGACATAAAAATAATAAACAAATCTGACAGCATTCTAGGTCTGACACAATACTGAAAAAACTTGAGTCATGTGAATTACAACAGCTCCTTCATTAGAAAAACAGGAATGCACTGGGAGAAAGGGCACGAAAACCAGCTCTTGGCACCACCAGGGAGTACACACCAGTCTGTGACAGGATCAATCTCCTATCTGTAAAAAAAGAGCTTTGCAATGGACAGGAGATTTAAAAAGAGATATTGCTCCAAAACACTCATAATAGATCCTGGGAATGACTAATCTTACTCTGAACTGCACAAGAGGATCTGATGCTTTAAGAATCACATCGAACTGAACTATTCAGTTCTGGGACCCCCAACATAAGAAGGTTGCAGACCTACTGGAGTGAGTCCAGAGAAAGGCATGAAGATGTTCGGGGGGCTGAAACACCTTTCCTACAAAGACTTGCTGAGAAAGTTGGAGTTGATCAGTCTAGGGAAAAGACAGCTCCAGGGAGACCTTAGAGCCCCTTCCATTACTTCAAGGACTGCAAGAGAGCTGGAGAGGGACTCTGGACAAGGCCATGGAGTGATAGGACAAGGGGCAATGGCTTCAGACTGACAGAGGGTAGGTTTGGAGAAGATATTAGGAAGAAATTTTTCCGGTGAGAGTAATAAGGCACTGGCACAGGTTGCCCAGAGAAGTTGTGGCTGCCCCATCACTGGAAGCGTTCAAGGCCAGGACAGGGTTTTGAACAACCTGGTTAGTGGGTAGCATCCCTACTTGTGGCAGTGAACAAACAATATCAGAAATGGAAAAAGTCTTGTGAGAAATGGGCTGGTGAAGAAGGAAGAAAAGCTAACCTGAATACATTAAAAACTGAAGGTGTTTCTATTGTTTAAGATGGAGTTTCTATGTTTTTTCCCTGAGTCATTGTGTCTTCTTCCCAAAATCCCTTGAGAAAACTCTTATCTCCCTAGCTAGGTCTGAAAGAATGTATCCTTGAAGTGTGTTTAAAGTTTCCTATTGGCCCTTAGTTAACCCTTTCTTATTGGTTGTTATTCCTAGTTTTCTATTGGATCTTTTACGATCCATCGAGAAGGTATAAATACCTCTACTCATGTAATAAACTCTCTCTCTGCTCCCTCTCCGGTGGTCTCTGCGTGTCCCTCTGTGGGGCACCCTGGGGACTGCCCTTGGGGAGAAGCTACGGGGGGGAAGGCAACTCCCTGCAATGTAAAGGAGAGACAGCCTCCCATTATTGAGACGTGACCTCCCATAAATCAACCGTCGTACCTACTCATGGCAAGTGTTGGAACTAGATAATCTTTAAAGCCCCTTCCAACTCAAACCATTCTGTGATTCGATGATTATGTATGGCAAGAATTGAAGAAGGGTAACTAATATTATCAGTAATTTTAAGCACCAGACAAAATTATACTGTTCATCTCTGAACTTATCCCAAATTTTGGCAGAATTTGCCAAATAGCTTCAGTGGGAAGGTTTAGGGCAGGTGATGAAAGTAGTCTAATCTAAACGTAGTCTATTTCAGCTTAAGACCCTTCCCCTTTGCCCTGTTACTGTTTGCCCTTGTGAGAAGACCTTCTTCAGCCTTCTTGTAAATTTCTTTCAGATACTGAAAGGTGCTATAAGGTCTCCCTGAAGCCTTCTCTTCTCCAGGCTGAACAGTCCTGCTTCTTTCCTCCTGTCTTCGTAAGGGAGGAGTTCAAAGTCCTGTGATCATCCTAGTGGCCTCCTCTGGACTTGCTCCAGCAGGTCAATGTCTTTCTTGTGTTGGTGGCCCCAGAGTTGGACACAGCATTCCAGGTGGGGTCTCATAAGAGCAGAGTAGAGGGGCAGAATCACCTCCCTCAACCTGCTGGCCATGGTGCTTTTGATGCAGCCCAGGACACAGTTGGCTTCTGGGCATCAAGCACATTGTTGTGGATTCTATCCCACAACACTCCACCAAGCAGATTTATGAGGAAATCAAAGTTTTCTCTCCTGAAGTCCAGGGAAAGGAGCTTGCCTTTCACCCTCCTTATTGCCCCAAGGATCTCAAACTCACTTCGTCACATCGTACATATCAGTCTTCTCTCTGCTGTCTGATTATCAGTGACAGGTTCTGGCACACCCTGCAGCCCGAGACCCGGATGGCTGCAGGTTTTTGTGTGAGCTTGGTCTGTGCTGTCACATCCTTTCTGGTGAGTGTTGAGGACATGTTTCCCCAACCAGGGGCTCCTCCTGAGAAGACAACAACCACCAGCTGAGCTCTGGAGTCCATGATGCGACTGCTCCCTCACTATACACCCTTCCTCGTAAGCTGTCGTGCAAACTGCTGCCCCATGTCCTGCTGACGCACCACGTCCTGTTTACCCAGCTCGTTTGCCATGCTCCTGGTTCCTTACATTCCCTGGAGCCATTTAAATTTCCTTCACCATGTCAAACCTGTTCGTGAAAGCTGCTGGATTCTATCAGGTCTCTTGGCTCTTCCTCAGGTTTCCCTGACTCTGAGAATCCCCTGCTTGGCTCACTCTAGTGCTCGACTCCCAGAAATCACTGTAGGCACCACTGATGTCACCGCTGTGACTGCTTGCCTCGCCATCATATTGGTGAGTGATGATTTAGTGATGTCATAGACGGATGAGTACAGGACAGGGCAGAAGCTTGCACAGCTGCTAGTGATGTTCAGCTGGAAGTGAAGTCGTTTGGATGTGAATGGAAATCCCAGCTTTGGAAGGTGTTTCTGGTTTAACTGGTTATTATGTTGCTAAAATATGGGAGCAGAAAGTGGAGACTTGCAGTTTTGGTGATGTAATAGGACCTGAATAGATGACAGGGCCGATCAAGAATTCTATTTGTCACAGCTGCCTGTGATGCTCTAGCTGGCATGGTAGGTGCTTGAATAGGAATGGAAATCCTGGCTTTGGCAGGTGATCTTGGTGTCACTGGTGTCTCTGTGGCTCTTGTGATGAAGCAGAAAACAGTGATCTGCAGTTTTGGTGATGTCATAGGACTCATGGCAGATGACAGGGCAGAAGTGGGCATCTTTCTTGTACACCTGACTGTGATGTCCTAGCTGGCATAGTAGCTGCTGGGGTAGGAACAGAGATGCTTGCTTTGACAGGTGCTCTTGGTGTCACTATTGCCTCTGTTGCCTCTACATTCAGGAAACACGACCACACAAAATGTGCCAGCCTGAAAGCTGGCAGTGGTGTTCACCTTCCTCTTGAAGCCTTTGCAACGCAAACACTAAGGATACGTGCTTTCCATCCCACTTAAGTGTGCCATCACATTATTTGCTTGTGGCAGATTCCAATACATCTAGAGACTGCTCCCACCATGATGTCATAACTGAAAGCTGTTGCTGGCTTTTACATTCGGCTTGTCTCTGTTCGACAAAACCACTAGATGGGGCAAGGCACTGTCCTAACAAACTACATGTACCATGACGTTCTCTAACGGGCCACAAGGGCAGCTCCAAAACTGAAAACATCAGGCATTGCTCCCACAGAAAATATCCAGACAGAAAGGGGTTCTGACCTTCACCTTTCCATTGCAGCCTATAAACTGCCCCACCAACACCGGGGTTATGTGCTTTCCTTCACATCTAAGTGTACTATGACATTATTTATTCTCAGCATATTCCAGCTCAAAAATTGAGAACATCCAGGGACTGTTCCACCACAAAAGATGCCAGAACAGAAAGCTGGTGCTCACATTCTCTTTCTCCATACCACCTATAAACTGAAACACCAATACTGGGCCGTGCTCTTTCCGTCCCCCTTAAATGTACCATCATATTCTTTCACTCTAGTCTGGGTGCAGTTAAAAAGGGAAAGTGTCAGGCATTGTTCCTGTACCAAAGGTGCCAAGACACAAAGTTGTTGCTGCTCTTCACTTTATCATTGCAGCCTATAAACTGCACCACCAATGCTGGGGCTATGCATTTTCCTTCCCACCTAAAATTACCGTCACATTCTTTCTACAGAGCCCAGCTAAAAGCTGAAAATGTCCAGCAACTGCTCCCACCCAAACGATGCCAGGACTGAAAGCTGTTGCTGGCATTCACGTTTCCCTTGCAGCCTACCAGTTGCACAGTAGGGTTATGTGCTTTCCCTCCCCCCTACATGTACCATCACATTATTTACTTGTGCCAGATTCCGGCTCCAAAATTGAGAATGTCCAGTGCCTGCTCCCACTGAAAAAGTGCCAGGACAGAAAGCTGTTGCTTTCTCTTTCTTTCCTCATGTAGGCTATAAACTACACCAGCAATAGGGGGGCCATGAATTTTCCTTCTCACTTAAAGATGAAATCCTATTTTTTAATAGCCAGCAACCAAACTTGAAAACTGAAAAAATTAATTGATTGCTCCCACACAAAAGGTGTCAGGGCACAAAGCTGTTGCTGGCCTTCACTTTCCTACTGCAGTCTGTAAACTGAACGAACTACCAGCACTGGACTATGCATGGTGGTAAACTGCACTGCCAACACAGACTAAGACCCCAGGTGAACTCACCCTGTGACTGCAGTTGCGTGAAACAGGGAGAAAATGTGACTCTATACTTCAGTTAGAAAGGCAAGTCTGTAGCACCACTATTGGTGCTGCAATTTTTAGGCTGCACAGAGAAAGCAAAGGCTACAGCAGGAAGGTAAAGGCCAGTAACACCTTTCTGATCTGCCACAGTCACCGCATATTTTCAATTTTTGAGCCTATTTGGTGTGAGATAGAGTGGGTGATGGTGTGTTTAGTTGGCTAGGCATATGAATAGTCTCATTGCAGGTGGAGTTATTGAAAGGTTACAGGAGGAAGTGAATACCAGCAACAGCTTTTTGTCCTGTTTCCTTTTGCATCAGAATAGATGCTGGGCATTTTCAATTTTGGAACTGGGATCTCACTATAGGGACAAAATATCATGATAACTTTAATGGCAAGGCAAGCACATAGCCCCAGTATTGACAGTGCTGTTGAAAGCCTGAAAGCCTAAAAGGAAACTGAAGGTCTGCAAAAAATTTCTGTACTGTCACCTTTTGTGCGAGAGCACTCACTGGGTGCTTTCTTTTTTGGAGGTCTGTTTGTAGCAGAGTGAGAGAGTGTGATGATGCATTTAGTTTGCTAGGCCAGTTCATACACCCTTCTGGATACACTGTTGAAAGGCTACCCGGGGAAGGATAAGACCAGCACCAGCTTTGTGTCCTGTCATGATTTGTGAAGGAGCACTCACCAGACGTTTTCAATTTGGAGCTAGCACTCCGTTTAGGGGAGTGTGATTGTACACTTAATTGGCTAAGCAAGCTTTTAGCCTGTAGTACTGATGGTGCTGTTGAAAAGCCACAGGGTGAAAGGCAAAAGCCAGAAAGATCTCTCAGGCATCTTTCTGTGGGAGCACTCACCGGACAATTTCAATTTTGGATCTGCACTTGAGGTGAGTTAAAGAGTGCCATGGTACATTCAGGTACTTCACCTTCCCTCTGTAGCCTTTCAACAGGCGAAGGTGATCACAATGATTAGATGTTACAGACAGAGCTCTGGTTTGGGTAGGACTGGGAAATAGGCTGCCAATGTCAGTTCCAGACAAGCAATACCGTTCAGTGCAGGTCACTTCTCCATGGGAGGTGCATCTGGTGGGTTTAGGTTTTGTTACTAGTGCCAGCCAGAGCCAGCCTGTGGTGCATGATCAGAGTCTCAGTGTTAGTGGGGCTTTGATATGGCCTGCTAAGTTAAGGTGACTGGCAGCAATAGTTTTTGATCCTTGCCTGTAGTGTGTGATAAACCTAGCCGTCTGCTCTCCATTTTGTGCTGGGCTCTGGCGATGCTGATGGTTACGTGTTGGAGAAAAGTCAGTCTTGGTTTGGTGGGGCTGTGAAGGGGCTGCCCAGGGAGGTGAGGGCCAGCAACAATGCTGAGCTGTAGACACATCTGTGTTGGGACCCTAACTACAGGTAATCTGTTTCCTTATTAGGCTCTCATGATGGTCAAGTGACAGAGCACTAATTCTGGTAGCACAGTAAAATGGCCTGCCAAGGCAAGCTAAGGACCAGCAAGAGTTTTTAGCCCTTGTCACTTATGTGTAGGAGCCTTTGCTAGAGGTTGTTGTCTTTTAGATCTGGAGTCTGGCTTGAGTGATGACTGTGGGGAGAAAAATCATTAGATCACAGACCATGCTGCTGGTGAGGCTGTAAATAAGTTGTAAAAAGCAGCTGAGGGATGGACACAGATTCATTCTTAGCCAGTTCTGTATGGCAGCATTTCCTGGTAGTTTGCTTTGTTGTTTTTTAGGTCTATCTGCTGGGAGGCAGTAGATGATAAAAATCACTAAGAAGAAGCTGAGATCTCTGTTTGGCGGGGCCTTAAACGGGCTGTCAAGGGAAGATGAAACCTGGGAAATTCTTCCAATCTTAGCCAATTCTCTGTAGAAGCCCCAGCTGCCTGCTGGTTGTTATCTTGCTGGCACTGGTGATGAATAGAGCAATCACAGAGCTCAGGTTTTGGTGGGAGTCTGAAGGGGCTGCCAAGAAACGGTGCGGGTCAGGAACAGCTCTCAGTGCTGACCTCTTTGTGGAAGTCTTAGCTGGTAGCTGGCCTTTTTCTTGCTTATTGTGCTCGAGGTGATGCCTAAGGATTCTAGTGTATTTTGTAGATTTTGTAAATTATAGAATTATATAGGTTGAATGGATTTTCTTGGGTTGCTCACATTTTCAGGTGGTGTTTAAAAATCACTGGACACTTTCCCACACGTTTCTGGGCTTTGCCAAAGTCACAGTGTTTTGGAGAAGCACCTGCAAGACAGTTTGAAGACAAAACAGAAGAGAAGGCCCAGAGCGTGGAAAGGCTCCAAGGGGCAGTTCTGAGATTTCTGAGAGTGGGCACCAGGGGAAATGGGTACTACAGTTTGGTTTTAGGTATCATATATGCTAATTACTGGAAGTTATAAAAACTGTAACATCACTGAACCAGATGTGTGCCCACTTCGGGTGTGCACCTGGAAACTTCTAAATAAAGGTACTTATCTATCTATCTATCTATCTATCTATCTATCTATCTATCTATCTATCTATCTATCTATCTATCTCCACTAATGTTGTTTTGAGCCTTTTTCCAGGAATTTTAGGCATCAATGGTGTGCGGTCGTGTTAGAGCAGATGAGCTGCAAAGGAAATTTGAAGGCCAGCAGCAGCAGCTTTTGGCCCTTGACAGTTCAGTGTGCATTTAGATTCCCTTTGCTTGTCTGTGCATCTTGCACCACACCCATGGCCACCACTCCCGATTCCTGACAGTCCCAGGATCGCTGGGGACATCATTTGAAGAGCTGTTAGTGATTGCTCATTAATTACTGGGTAATCAACCCCAGATTATAATACTATTCCTGCACATCTTGTACGTGTGGTTCAGCCCGGTTTTCCAAGAGAGCCAGGTGAAGATTTTATGGCTGCAGCATCATCTCCAAACCAGCTCTGCTTTGGACTGTGGTTGGAGGGCCTCATTCCCTTCTGCACTGAGCTATGTGACTGGACTTGTTCTTGTATTCCCTCAAGAATTGCTATTTTTATTACCTCCTATGGAGCCTGAACAAGGGTCAGAAGGCTGCGACACAGCAGTGTAATCCAGGAATATAATGAATATACATCTGGCACTGACAGGAGCATGCTGAAAAACAGTCCTTGCACTGCAGCACCAGTGCCAAAGACAACTGGTTGTAGACTGGAAGGCGACATAGCCTAGTTCTTGGAGATAATTTGTTCCTGTCAGATTCAGGCACAAAGAAAGTTAGAGGAACTACTAATGTTAGTGAAGGATTTGGGTCTTGTTTATACAACTAAAAGTACTTGTGCTGAAAGTAAAGACCGATACAATAAAATTTAGGCTTGGGCCACACCTAGACGCTTATCCAAGCTGTTTCTGCAAAGGCCTGAGGTGTTTCTCAGCTAGAAAAAAGTAAAGCCACTACTCTGTAATTTGCTGCCTCCAGAGACATCATTTTCGGTGTAAGGGCTCCCTATGTTCAGTCATGCATTTACATGTGAGTATCTCCAGGAACAAAAATTATATTTCAAAGCATTTATTTCCTAATTTACTGACCTTTTCTTGCATGTTGACTTTATTTTTAGGATCTCAACAACTAGGAGTGTTAATAAATGTCTAGGATTTTCACCAGTGAATAGAGAGAGACTGGGACACTGGTGCTTCTGCTCATTTTCCTTTCCTCTTGGGAAAAGACCTGATTAGTGAGTTTACACAGAAGTAGTTTTCCAATAATGTAACATGCTTTTAAGCTCTGTTCATTTCTTCATCATGCTTTCTACTAAAATGTCTTCCCTGACGAGATAGTAGACAGAGCCCTCTACTTGTGCTTGAGTCCTTAAATATGGCTTCTAAAGGACACAGTGCAAAAGATTCTTAGGAGGGCAGAATCTGTCAGCCCAACAGAAGTGAAATCACTGCAGTTCCTGTTCCTGAGCGTGTTATTCCCAGTAGGCACACGCAGACACACCCCAGGTACACACACAGACTACCACAGGCTACCACACAGACCTACACAGAGCACTCCCATGATCCCAAACAGCATCAACAGCTGTCAGGGCTTTGTAGAAACTAAAGTAGTTCTCCTAGAAAATGAAAGTTCTGTAAGGGAATGACCTGCAGTGTGATCCTACTGGTTGGAAAAAGTGAGATCAACAAAAAAATGATTTGATCTGCAAAGTCTTTGATCCTTGGCCACTGGAAGAATTACTGGGTCTTCAGATAAAATGGGAGCAATACAAAAGGCTTGTTTGCACTGACTGAAGAGCCACTTGAAAAGGCTTCTCCAGGATCCTGTTGCTTACAGATTAGCTAGCTGAGTGCTGCCCTTCACAAAATTACAGTGGGTAGCACAGCAGGTGTGTTTGCCTTGGAGCTGCACGTGGCAGTTGTTTCCTATCACCAGGAAGGAAGCCTATAAGCCTTTGTTAGATGAAATAACACACCTGAAAAACATTTTGTACTAAATGGAAATCTTGGAGTTTCGAGGCATATCTTGGAGCTATTACTCAGGCATTGTTCAAAAGACCGAAAAAATGAGGTCTTAACATACAAAGAGGGATCACATCACTCTACACAAGATCTCTTCTGTCCTTAAACTACCAATTGTCCTGAACAAATAGCAACACATAGGACCATGTTAACGAGTTCTCAGGTTATCTTTGAGATCATCTGGTATTTGTAGTGTTTGGTTTGAAGTTTCATGGTCAGGATGCCTGGCTACCTGCATGTGTTAGTCCCCTTGTCTTTTTGCTTCACTGGATTGTGAAGCTGGGAAACAGTTGCCCATAGGCGCTTGTTCCAACTCAATTCTAGCTGATGCTATAGAGTGAGCAGTAGGACCTTTTCCACGCTCATGGAATAATTATAGCTTCAACCTGAGATGATCTTGTGAAATATATGTTGGCAAGGATCACATAAAGGCTGGAAAAGACCTCTGAGATCATCGAGTCCAACCTTCAACTGATCACCACCTCATCAACTACACCATGGCACTAAGTGCCGCGTCAAGTCATTTCTTGAACACCTCTAGGGATGGTGACTCCACCACCTCCCTGGGCAGTTAACTCCAATGTTTAACAGCTCTTTCCATGAAGAAATTCCCCCTGATGAATCCTGAATCTCCCCTGGCACAACTTGAGGCCATTTCCTCTTCTACTGTCACTGGCTGCCTGGGAGAAGAGATTGACCCCCATTTTGCTACAACCTCTTCTCAGGGTAGTTGTAGAGAGTGAGGAGGTCTCCCCTGGGCCTCCATTTCTCCAGGCTAAACAACCCAAGCTCCCTCAGCTATTCCTCATAGAATTTACCCTCTATATCCTTCACCATTTTCACTGACTTCTCTGGACACTCTCCAGCACATCAGTGTCTTTCCAGAAGTGAGGAGCCCAAAACTGAATCGTCTCAGAGAAGGAAAAGCAGCAATATTTTTGGAGTATCAATCTCACTTTCCTGTGATTGCAGACTAATGCTTTGACTGTTAGAGTTTGGGTGTTTCCAGAAGGGAGGTTTTTTAATGGGCTAGTATAGTGACTTGCATATTGCTCTCTTTAAAACCAAAAATAAATGAAACCTATATGACCTCTTTTAACCACAGGGAGTGGGAGGATATTCAGAATATGAATCTGGAGTGAACTGATTGATTCTGATTCTTTTTCTTTGTAATAGAATTCAAAATTTGAGACGATAACATTTCAAAAAGGAAGCTCTCAAATGTGTTTCTTCATTTTAACTCACGGTCTGACTGTTTTAAAGCCCAGTGAGTCAGTCAGCCTATGTCTACCTAAAGTAGCAGAACAATATGAATAAAGGACCAAGAAAATAGTGAAGACAAGAAAATTTTTCTAGTGAAGGAAAAATTATTTTTACACTTTAAAAGGCTCTCTGGCACATATTTTTGTCCTTTGTGATCAAGTGAAATAAATGTTCATTGTTCCTTACGGTGAAGGTCTGTAACAATCTAATCGTAGAGTTAAATCAATATGTCTTTTTTTTTTTTTCAAGATTTTGAGCTAATTCAAAATGACAGCAACATAATTAGTACATAAAAATTGCCTTGTCCATATATTGTTGGACATTTTATTTTATGATAAGTGAAAATTTTATAACAAGAGGTTAATTTAAATATAGTTATATTTAATACTAATTAGATTAACTAAACTAATAAGTAACAATACAGATTGTTTGCACTGCTCCTGCACTGTTTTTGACCTCAGCTTCTATTCTTCTTGTTACATGGCCCTGTGGATTCTCTGGCAAGCTTCCTATTTCTGTTGTTTCTCAAGAAAGACTGATGATTCGTTTTGATTGTTTTTCCTAATCTTTTTTATACTTCTTTTTTCCCTTGGCCTGCCTTGCTATGTTTACATCCTCCCATTTTCATCATTTAGACACTGTAGGTGTTTTCCAAGGATGTCTGTATACATTGCACTTTATAAGTTGGTATTTCCAGCATTTCATGACATACGGGGTAGTAATTCTTCATAGGCAGTGCTAAAACGTGTTCAATAAAGATGGTGTTGACAGCATATTAGTTAATTTACTAGCAGTCTATCTGCAACACTGACCTTTCAGGGACTGAATAATGTGCAGCTTGGTCTTCTCAATAGAAGTGTTAAAAAGTTTAAAATTATCTGTTCTTTATTATTACAGAAAATGAGCAATATCAGAAAAATATCCCATCCATTCAACATGGAAGGATACAGCATACTCTACCAACCACACTATGAGATGCCTGTTGCCAGCAAACATTCTGAGAAATACTTTCACTTGCAAACCTAAAAGCTTGCAGATAAGGATATGCCTTGGAAGAGAAGTCTGTTCGGGCACATACAACACTATTCAGAGATTTTAAAACAAAATGTTTTCTCACAGTGCATGTGATAAACATGTTTTGGGGAAGCATATCTCAGATTATCAGTTCCTGAGAAAATCACAGGCTAGTAATTAGACCAGGGCTGTTGCTGACGGTGTTTGCCTCAGTGAAATGGAAGTTGGGGCTCTGCTACCACATCTACCTGTTTTAGATAAACCAGGCAACAGAACAGGTATTGTAGTGTGTGGGGTGTGGCAGATTGTTTGCACATCATCTCAGGTGAAGTCACATCTTAGAAAGTACCCACGGACCTTGCTATGCGGTGTTACGCAAATATTAAGTGGAGCCATAGAACAGCAACAAGTAATTATATATTACTCACTCTTCTGGAAAATCCAAGGCTTCACTGTGAAAAGCTGCTCATATTTCTATTGTACTTCCTTATGACAAAAAGGAAAACAAGCATGACTTAGACCTGTATTGACCAAGAATTTGAATGTCTCCACTCCACATTCAGACTATGCAGAATTCAGCACTGCAAATAGATATTCTTTGGTGGTTTTATTTGTTGATTTTTGACTATAATAAGTGTCTAGATTCTGCACATATTGGGAATTTTGGGGCAGTGTAGGGTATTTCAGATGATCTACACAACCTAATCGGGGTGTTGGATATAGGTTAGTCACAAGTTCATAGAAAGCTCTGTTGTTAGAGCAGTGTACAGGATAAACACTGAAATGCTCACAGAAAGTGAGTGGGATAAGTTTTGGCTGAAAAACTCCATGACTTGCCATATATGTGTGCCCAAAGAAGAAGAGGGCAGGCACACCTAATGTGATAAAATGGATTGCCAAAATCAACTTTATTTGAAAGAAAATTAACTTTTGGAAAAACATGTTTCAATGCAACTACAACAATCATTGCTTTGAATTGTCTAGAGAAAGAATGGAGTGAGGGGAAAAGTATGTGTATAAGTTTCTCAATATAGAGAGCTAATGCAGTAACTTTCTGAAGTCTGGACTGAATGAGTTGAAGACATCTTGATTTTCTGCTGTCCAAAAGGCATGTGTCATGATTCTACTTTGAAAACCAAGCACACATCTCTATTTCCACTGCTTTGGTCTTGAAACTGGGGCTGTTCCTCGTTTTATCAAATTTCCAGCCACAGTATAATATCCAATTACATCTCTCTTTGTGCCAATACAAAGCAGGAACACGTCAAGGTCCACAGATTAGTTTATAACTTCCAGTATCAAAATATCTTCTGTGTGTCTTTTTGTAACCACTGCTTAGTGTGGGGCTCATTATATCTCCATATTAAATGCTGGTCTTCATGCTTCTAGATGATTAATCCCCTCCAGCTCCTAGCTTTTTAATCATGCAACTGAAAGCTTCTTCTTCTTCCCTCCTACCAAAGACAACCAGAATAATTTACCCCTTGCACTGAGACCTTGATAACCATCCCTGACATGATAGTGATGTGTTTTTATCACAAAATTGCTACAATACCAAGAGCCCTCTGGAATCAGTAATTTCACTCAAGTAATGAATTCAATAGCTTTTTTCCAGAGAAACATGTACTTTTCACTTGATCTGAACATAATGTCTCCTAAGGTTTCAGTTTTTCAAATGCCGAATCTTTTTCTTTTCCTTGTCCGGTTACCAAGAAGAAAGCCCTCTTATGTTTGTGCCAAAGGCACACTGTGCTTAAATAAAGGGTGAGTTTCTGGAGTAATTTGCTCCACAAACGTGGAATTGCTTACTGTTTCCTTTTCCCTCCTTAATTCTTTTTGCTTGTTACTTAGTACCTGTTGAAAGCAAGAGATGAGGTCTGAGGCACTGCAGAGCTGCAAGTGCAAACATATCTGTGACATGTTCTTAACCGTCTTCTGACATCATTGCAACTAATGCAGGCAGATTCCTTCACAGTGTGACTGCCCTGTTTGCAAACCAATTGTCACTATAAGGGCATGCAATTCTGGGAAGCTTTGTGCAATATTTCTCACTAGTAACTCAGTGGGAATAGACTGTAGCTCCGGCAGCACCCAGGGCAGTTTTCTTGGTGCCCTAATTTGATCATCAGAAAGCTTTTGGGAAAGATGGGTAGGTAAGCTGGTTAGGCATTAGTAGTTTAGTGCATCGTGTATACTGATGGAAAAAAAATCCTGTATGGCTGAATCATTAGCTACAGGGTTGCAGGAATGTATAGTATCATGAAAAGTGAAAATGATAGAATCTGGCCTTCAAAAGGCACACATCTGTTTGTACACGACATTACTGTAGTAGTCCTCATTACCTTTCATACCCTTTACCACTGAAAAAACTTTAGGCCCACTCTGCATTGCCCATTTCAGTAACCCTAGAGCTCTTTCATGTTCCTAATTACTGCTACAGTATGTTCAGCTTCCTCTTCCTATTTATCACTTGTTTGGCTGAAGAAGACTAATTGGAAGTAAAATTGCCTGTTACTTCCCCAAGGTTGCAGTTACACGCTGCTGTTGGTTGGCTACCTTATTTTGTTTCAGAAGAGCTTTTTTTTCCCCATTTCCTGTGTAAGAGTGTGACTGCAGTCCCAATTACTATAGCTTATTTACTTCCCTTAATAACATTACCAAGAATTTTGCAAACACAGCAAAGAGATTGATTCTTCTCCTCTATTCAGCAGTTGTGAGACCACAGAAAAAGTTCTGCATCCAGATTTGGCTTCCCAGTACAAGAAAGACATTGTCAGACTGGAGAGAGTCCAGTGGAGGGCCACTGGCATGTTCAGGGACTGGAACAAACCTACAGGAAAAGACATTCTTGTTTAATTCAGCCTGGAGAAGCAAAGGTCATGTGGGGACATAATTTTAGTCTTCTGCAATGAAAAGTGGGATTATAGAGAAGAAAGAGATAGATTCTTCCCAAGGGTACAGAGTGAAAGGGCAAGAAAAAATGGACACAAGTTATATATAATATGGGAAATTCTAATGTGAGGAAAAAGTCTTCACAGCATGGATGGTTAAGCATAGGAGTAGATGTCCATAGATGATGTGGAATCTCCATCCCTGAAGATATTCAAAACATGACTGCTTTAAGGCTAGCCCTGCTTAAAAGGAGAGATTAGACCACATATTATCAGAAGGTCCCTTTCTGTCTAAATTATTCTGTGATTCAATATCTTGATTATTCTGAAACTTCTTCTGTCATATTTACTAAAAATTCACCTACGGATTTATGAGTTATTTAATGGGTGGAGCAGGGATGGGGAGGGGGGAAGCACACTGACAGACAGATGAGTAAACAAATGCAGTAATGTTATCAGATTTATTTCCTTAGAGATGTGCTTGTCCTGACCACTGGCAAAAATTATAGACTACTAGTCAAAATCAGTCCTTGCTTAATGTGAGTGTGTGCGGTAAAAAATTCAGATTACAATTAGGAGTTTCCTTTACTGCCATTCTGAATGCAGGTATAGGCATATTGTTATTGATGTCAAGGACGCCATACACGCATACAACAGCACTGTGTTATTTCTGGTATGTGACATCTATCTACAGGAGATTTCTGGACAATAAGGAAGCCCTCAAGTAGTGGCAAATACTAAGAAGCAGAAACATTAAGGAATCTTCAACCAATGACATGGCAATCAAAGAGGTAAACTTCAATGAAACAATCATATGGGCAGGAACCGGTTTGGCTTGCAATACCTCACAAAGCTATGTGAAACATGAGTGCTTTCCAAAGCTATTGTTTCAGAGTCCAAGGAGTGTGAGAACAGACAGTAGGGAGGAAAATGCACACATGCAAATTTTATGCAGATGTCTTTTGTGAGAGTGTGATTGAAGCTGTGGAGGAGGAGCTCTGTTTCAGGCCAATTTAAAAGCCAGAGACAAGCTGTCAACTTGAGATCAGTCTGTCTTCTTTCTTCACACATAGACATGTGGTCAAGGATTCTTCTGAGTATTCTGTCCTTGAACTGGCTTGCCAGAGTGTCTTCTGAACCGTAAGTGATCATACATTCTGTGTTTTATGATAACATGTTTTATTATATTTCCCACCAGTTTATTTCTTCTAGGGCACTTCTGTATAATAGACAGGATATTTGAAAATTAATTCCTTAAATGTGTCTGAAATGGAAACAGATGACACTGAAGGATGGTTTGGAATGATGCTCTCCATCGTTCTATGAGGGAGACTGCTATGAAATCTAATTTGAATGACAAAACCCTGAAACTGGAGTAAATGAAATCTGACATACACAGTTAAAGTGGGAAGGAGATTAAAGACTAGATTAGCGAGTAATACTAATGCATCAGCAGTACAGAGGGAGCAATGGTTTATGAGAACATGCCAGAGGCCAGATAATGGTAGTAGGGATTGTGCTGAAAGGCACTCCTAGTGTTATTAGTATTTATAGTAGCACGGTCAATATCCATGGCTTTATACAAACAGAAGATTCCAGCTACAATTTTCAAAAATGTGCTGACATTAGATCCTAAATCTGCTTCTCAAAAGGTCTAAATGAAAACACTGTGAAAGAGAATTTAGTTTTCTCAGATATACTGTTAATTTTATTAATTTTACTTTTGGTCTTTGAATTTCATGCAGCCTGGTCTAGGCAAGTGAAAATAACAATAAAGGCAATATGACCTAGCAAAGCTGTGGGGGAAAAAAGGGAAAGGATCAGAGCAGAATGAAAAGGTTGTGTGATTCATGTTGTGCTACAGAAATGAATCCTGTCATACATTATTTGGAAAGCCTAGTTTGGGAGGCAAAGTGATGGACAACAGCAGAATTTTAGACAAACATAGCAAATACTTTGGAATGTTTTTCAGAGGGAGAATTTGGGGAAGAAAGGCTGCCTTGATTTTAGACACAGTATAAATGATTAAGTTCAATAGAAGAAAGAAACAAAGGACAGAGCACAGGGAGAAGCATGGAAACAGAGGCAAGGAAACACAACAGAGTGTGCAGGTTAAATTGAGCATTCCTTGGACTGTGAAATGGAAAAGTGGGATCATTTCTTGTGCATTATGTGGACTCACGTCAGTTCTCACCTGAGAGATATCCAGAGAAAAAGAGATTTAAAAACTGTCGCAACAATTAACTAGGATTTTTGTCATTGATCACTAGAAGAAGCTAAATGCCACTTCTCCTTATGGGACGTTGCAGAGGTTTAAGCACACATATAGGTCATGGGAGGATAAATGTAGCTATGCTTGTCATGTGATTAGCCACCTTAGTAATCAGAGCTGTGTAAATACTTGGAATGGAAAGACCCAGTATCATGCTGGATAAGACACTCCACAGAAGGATGCCAGTTTCTCAGCTCAGAAAGAACTGTGAGGGGTTAAAAAGTTGACATTTGTACTACCTTAGCATATTATTTAAAATTCATCAAAAGAAATGGAAATTCTTCCACTGGTTTGAGCAAGATTTGGACCATGTCTTCCTTTATATATATGGCAATTCAGTGGTATTTTCCTCTCCTGTTTGCTCTGATTTTCCTCCGTGACTGAACTCTGATCTGGTCTTGCCTTCTTACAGTCAGTATGTGCTGCTGGTCCCATCAGTTGTGCAGAGTGACTCTCCACAGACTGCTTGTGTGCAGTTCCACAACCTCACTGAGCCTCTTTCCATGAGCATTGTCCTGCAATATGGCAGCATCCAAAAGACTCTCTTTAAGGAATCTGTGACAAAGAATGATTTCTTCAAGTGTGGCGAATTCGAGGTATTTTCTCTTTTGAAACTACTGAAGAGGGTGCAGAAGCTGGAAATACTTCTGATCATGACTCTCCTTGTCAATGAGAGAAAAAAGATGAAGTGTGTGAAAATAAAGGAACTGCTGGAAAGACTGACAGAATAGGCGAAAGAAAGACATATGGATTGTAGGAGGAAGGCAGAGAATAGAGTGAAAAGAAAAAAGATTTTAGATTGTCATCACAGGTGCATGCTCTATATGGAACTGTCTAAGTTTCAAACTGGAGAACACAGAAGGGTTAGGCTTATTTCCTTTCCTGTGACTCTGCAAGATCTGTGCAGATAAGATAAAAAAGTTCCCAAGGTTGAGTCTTCCAGAACACAACAGGAGAAAACATTTCAGAATTGAGGTATATGGCTTTAGCAACCTGCATATAAGCAGGTAGCTACCTGTGCTGAGGAAATGCATAGGACAGAGCACAGTTTCAAATCTTAGTGCCTGGTGATAGATTATGGGACTTCCACTGCAGAAATACCCAGAAATTATTTTATTGTCATGATGACACTTCTCAGGAATTTGTATAAGCTATTCATGACTCAGTTGACAGTCAGTATCTTACTCAAAACCCCTGGGCATCAGGAGTCCTCAGCCTATCTCATGTATCACTTTTCTTCTGGGGTTTTGTTCCTCTCCAGGTTCCTCCGGCTACTACTTCTGATCCTGTGGCATTCATTTCCTTCTCTGCCAAAGGCACCGCAGTGGACCTAGCTGAGAGAAGATCAGTGGCAATTCAGAATGTGGTTAACGCTGCTTTCATCCAGACGGACAAACCTATCTACAAACCAGGGCAAACAGGTGGATGATGAGTTTGAGTCAGCTAGAGAAGTGAAAAACTGAGTGCAAGGATGGGTTTAGAATGTAACAAAAACCACCTCTTGTGAAATAAAAGACCTCATCTGAGATTGGGATTGTCAAAAGTTAGTGAAAAATAGAACTAATTAACAAAATTGCAACAAATTAGTAGAGTTCATGTGCTTTTACTGAGTTAATTTCATGCATGGGATGGTGAGTTCTGTCAAGTTTACTTGAAGTTGGTCACATAAAAAGATTCCTTAAAAATACAGAAAATAATAGCTTAAATTTGGAATTAATAAAATTAATATAAAAATGAAGTAAGCACCTCATTTACTGTCAACAGCTCTATTTAACTGCTGATCTATTTCAAAGTGCTGATTCCATCACAATATTTAGATGATAGTACTTGCTCTGGTGTAGTTAGCTATCTCTTTAGCACAATTGTACTTCAGTGCTGCACAGAGTTTCCACTTAGAATAAAGACAAATTCTTCCTTCCCCATGATTTTTTACATTGATCTGGTTTGTATAAACAGTTTTTTAGGAAATGCTCCAAAGAACAGAGTCCTTCAAGAAAGACTGAAAGCAGAATAGGCTAATTGTAATATATACAATAATTTATAATGCAATTACATTTTATATATTATACTATATTTTGTATATTGTATAGAGAAAGTAATTGTATATACTAAGAAGTTACTTTAGTCCCAGAGGGTCATAATTGAAGATATTTCAGCTGATGATTACTTTGGTTTTCTTTTTTCACTGGCTAAGATAATCAAGTTCTCTGGGGGTTCTTTAGTTCTCCCAAAGAGCCTGGGTAAACTTTGTTTCAGTTGTATATTGAAAGTGATTCATCACCACTAATAAAGTAAATGACAGAAGTATCTGGATGTGGCAGCTGGGGTTACAGTTTAGGGATTATTATGGTGGTGCTAGGTTGATGGTTGGACTAGACCATCTTGGAGGTCTCTTCTAACCTTGATGATTCTGTGATCCTTTTCTTGTTCTATGTCTTTTTCAGTGATGTTTCGTGTGGTCACTTTGGACACTCAGTTCAGACCTGTTCAGGAGACAGTAAGTATGAGCAATAGTCAAGAGTTTTCAAGCACCATCTTGAGGTACCTGTTCATTGAGACTCTCTTACTTAGAAAGTGAATAAGAAGGATATGGGATAAAACTCCTGATATTTTTTGAGAACTGCTGTAACTCCTTAGCTTCACACTCCATTCTTTCCCTGCTTTTATAGAGACTCTGAAAGCACTTCTGGAAATCTCTCACATTGTACAGGTTTTTTAGTCACTTTATCTGCCCCAGATATGTAGAAAAAGACTAAATGTTTTTGTAGAAAAGATAAATTCCAGGCCAGTTACCCTCTTAAAATTACAGACACGAATTCCAAATTGTTTCCTTGGCCCAGTCTTCTCTATCCAGTGAAAGGTGTTTACAGCCTTCTTTCTGTTCTAGTGTTTCTTAATCTCCACACTTAATTTCTTGATGCTTTGATAATTATTTTTTTTCTCTCTCTTTTTTCCTCTTCTAGTATCCCCGAATCATCATCGAGGTAAGAGATGCCGCAAGCTGCTTTGGAAAGACTGTGCTTCATCATTCCCCATAAAGTCAATACCTGTGGGAGTCTTATCCAGTGCACGCTGTTTAAAGCCAATGAATTTGGGATTGAACTGTGGCAGTATCCATTATCAAGTACTAGAAGGGAAAAAATCAGCACAGCTAGAGATGTTAGTCAGAAATGGCATGGTATTGTTGCTGTATCTCATTAGAATTCAAAGAAGAGTGGCCAGTGTAGTCTTACTTTGGTAGGACTACAGTAAATGGGATGGTGAAATAGCCTGATTCTCGTACAGGCGAAAGAATAATAACTTACTAAAATGCTGTGTTCTGCTAGGGAAAGGTTAACAATGAATCATTCTTCTACTGCATTTCATACCACTAGATCTCAAAGCGCTTTCTGAAGGAGGCCAGCATAATATTCCTGTTTCACAGAAGGAGTTGAGTCAGAAAGACTTATGGTAGAAGAGTTACAAATAAGCAACCTGTGTCCCAATCAGGTAGTATTTCTGGATAGTCCGAGATCATCCGTCAGTGTAGCTGTTTCCCAGTGAAACGTAAACTTAGGCTTGTTTAATCCACAGGCAGAGATGGAAAACTAATGGATAGTCAGAGCACATGTCATCAGACCAAATCACATTAAACTTGTCACGCACTTAGCCAATACGTCAGGAGACAACTAGGCTGAAAGAAGGCAAGAAGACAAGAAACAGGGTGATAAAGGTTTTGCAACTTCTGTTTCTTCCACTGTCCAGGATCCAGAGCGAAACAAGATCTTCCAGTGGCTGGAGGTATCATCTAAGCATGGAATTGTCCAGCTCTCCTTTCCATTAATCCCAGAGCCTATTCTGGGGTCCTATCACATCATTGTGGAGACAAAGTCCGGTGAAAAAGAGAACCACCACTTCAGAGTGGAGGAATACGGTAAGCAAAGGCTTACAAATTACCCCGTGCTAGCACTCAGGCTGACTCTGCCTAAGTCAGATAAGAGGTACTAATGCAGATTTTAAGTCCTTTGAATTCTCCACTTCATGCCTGGAAAAGAAAGACATGGAGGGAGCTGGGTGGACAAAGTGAAGGCTGGAGGGCATTTCATTTTCAAAAGAAATTTGAGAAAGGCAACATGTCTCAGTGCTTAAATTAGAAGTCGAATTTTTTTCTGGGCTTGGCACAAAGTCACTGTGTGACTCTGGAGTCCACATCCTATCACTCAGGCCTTACTCTCTCCATCTGTTTAGAGGCAAAATGAATGTCAGGCCTGTCCTCTTTTGTGGAGGCCATCACTACATAAAAAGCACTATGCAAGAAAAACCTGATGATGCCTATAGAACAGCTTATGGGACAGATACCAGATTGTTACTGGGGGAGGCTGGGTAGCCAGTGGAAGTGCAAGATAGAAAACAGTGGGTAGTGGGGGTGCCAAAGTCCTCATAGAGATCTGCATACTCCCTGGAATAGACCATATCAGGGAGTTGCTAAATTCATTTTGACCTTGCAAGTTTTCCCATCTTAGAGTAGCAGATTTTCCTCAGTGGTTTGCAGAGAAGGCTTGGAAAACTCCCAGTTGTGGGGGTTTTTTAGAAAAGGCAAAGCACCTTTCCTGCTTACCCTCCGGAGCTCTTTCACACCTTCCAGTCTCCCGTGTACAGATGCTCAAGAAAAAGAACTTTTCCAGATATGTTGCCAGTATTGCTGGTGACCTGGGACAAAAGATAAGCTGAAGAAAGACAGTGTCAGTGATCTGATTGATTTTACTATTTCACTTGATCCGTTGCCTTTCTCCTTCACCGGGGCTGGATTGCATAATAACTTTTGTTCTCCAGAGCTTAGTGAGTTCGGGACATCAGCATTACTCCCACCCTTTTCTTTAAGAAAAGAGATTAAAGAGATTTATCACAGTTTTTACTGTGTCTGTTATAATTATTAGTATGATTATTGTTTAATTTTAGAGAAGTTACTCATCTAACCACTGAAGCTTATTTTTTCTACTATACTTTCTGTTGTAATATCCTACAGTTCCTAGTTAGACTTTTCTTTGAATCGTTTCCTCTCCCTTGTTGATGAAAATGTTTTTGCCTACTGTTTTTTTTACTGTCTTACACACCCACACCCACACCCCTGCCTATGGCACGCAATTGCTGATCAGTCATATTCACATTTCATTCTCAGTGCTGCCAAAATTTGAAGTGACAACCACTGGGCCAAAGAGGATTTCTTTCTTCGATGAAGAAGTCAGTGTGAAAGTTTGTGCTTCGTAAGTATTAGAGCTGAAGACAACACATTTGTACACAACAAACTTGGAATAGAGGATAGTGTGCTGTGCTGGAAAACAGAGATTCTGCTGCTGATTCAGAGTATGAGTCAGGGCAATTTCTTTAGCTATGACTTCCATTATGTGAAATATGATAACTCTCCTGCGACATAGCAGACTTAGAACTGAAAGAGTCTATGTGTATCCCAGTCAAGCATTATGTACTTTCTATCTGTTGTTTTTTATTATCACAGTGAAGGAGAGTCTGCCATTAAAATTGCTGGCAGTGACAGTGCCGAAGTGGAGGGTGCTATGAGCTAAAAGGCGAATAGGGATCTTTCCACGATACATCCTACTTTGTATAAGGCACTAACAAGAAACAGCAAGCAGGAGGGAATAATATCCCAACCCTGAGTCCAGCACTACTTTCTGTCTTCAGGTCTTGAAGAATGACTACACTAAGACAACAGCAAAGCAGGCTTTTTTTAACAAGATGGAAGAGACAGCCTAAAAACAGTAGAAGGCAGAAGAGATTTTTGCTAGAGCTAACATAATTCCCAGCTGCTCTTCTGTCTGTGGGCACTCCTGAGTGGTTTAGAATCTGCATTGCTGTGCAATTTTTGCAGTTTTCATGATAAATCCACAACTGGATTCTTGTGTCTCTTTCTCTCCTAGGTACACTTATGGCCAACCAGTGGAAGGGAATGCCCAAATCAATGTGTGTCAGTGGCGCTTTTACAGACCACGATGTGAACAAAACCAGAAAAACACCTGTGAAGCTGTCACTGGGCGGGTATGATATATGGCAAGCCTGTTCTTCCCAGTCAGCTTTCCTACCTAACATGTAGCAGAGTATTTGGTGGCCTCCTACATTTCCAGGGGAACATCAGAGAGACAATCTCAGAGTCATGCTTTTTCTCATTATATCATAGGCAATGCTGAAAGACCATGAATGTGTCTTTTATTAATGACTTCATCAGAAGGCTTTGATTTTTCCTTCAGAAAAAGTCAGTAGGAAGGAGGGAAACATGAAACTGCAAATTTATGGTCATTCCTAAAACACTGGAGCTATATTCTTAACAAATCTAATCAGCAAATTTGTACTGGGAGTCTCTGAGGACACTTGATGTTAAATGAACTACGAATTTCTCCACTAGCCCAGACTCCAAGGGCTGTGGTCTTAGAATGCAGGCATCATGCAAGGGGGGTTTAAGAAGGAACATGAGCATAGAGAACACTAGAAGGGATAAGGAGAGAAGTTTCCAGGTGCAAGAATAAATGGTATTGGAACAGTGATCTCAGTAGGAAACTGAGGAGTGAAAAATGTAAGGTAGGAGGGGAGTTCCTCAGAGATCCACTAATACAAATTTAAGAGCAATTTTTCAAACCTTGAAAAAAATGGGTTTTCACCTTTGTGCTGCTTTTTCAGCTGGGGAAGGATGGCTGCCTCAACACTGTCATCTCCGTCAAAAAATTCCAGCTTTACCGCAGCTATGTCAGGACGTATGCCAGCCTCAACATAGAAAGCACTGTCACTGAAAATGGAACAGGTAACACCTGCTGCAGGTCGGCAGTAGCTGATTAAAACTAATACATGGAAATTCCTGAGAGGAATCCCCTGAATCACAATCTGTTTGGCAAACAATCAACAATCCTCATTTTCTCTATGTGGCTGTCCCTCCAGAGCGTCAGCATTCCATACAGTGTATTTAAAGGAACAGCTCTCTGCCCATGTCTGATTTCTGTTTATTCTCCTTTACACTGGGTATGTCTCACAGGTATCCAGATGAAGGGCTATGACTATGTTGCAGTCAACCAAGACAATGACCAAATGCGGTTCAGGAATATGGATCCCTATTACAAGAGGGGTATTCCTTACAATGGTGAGGTGGGTACGTGAGAGGATGCATTTTGACCAAAAACTCCCTGAGTTCCAGCATGATAATCTCTATGATCCCCCATTTATGGCTGTCCCCTAACTGTGTGCTGTCAGCTTCCCATGATAATGCTACATAACAGTGACTGCACAGTTCCTTGTTGCATTAGGTACTCCTAGAGAAAAAAATAAAATTATTTCATACCTGAAGTGTTAAAGTTTCTCTTCTGCCATGGTCAGAGGATGCCTAAAAGGCACTTAAGTGAAAGGTCATATGAGTAGGGAAGAGGCGTCTTCAAGAAAATACTTCAGCAACAGTTACGCCAAAACTGAAGGTAAAATGTACCCAGTGTTGCATCACACACTCCCAGGGAGGTGTACTTAAATCAGTAGAGGTGTTGGAGCACATTCTGACTTCTTAGCAAACTGCACATGAAGGATAAGCCCAGGCACAAAAAGGAAGTTGACCTGTACAACATCATTCTGACATGCAGTGGAGACAGTGGGTATGCACAGAATGCAAAGGACCTGAAAGATGCTGCTGAGCTCCACAGGTTACCTGTTGCCATAAAGTCATCTGGTTGCTTTAGGTTTATTAAACAATATTCTCCAAACATACGGTTTGTTCTGCGCTGATGGGAATTGCCTGCCTTTGCCTGTCACAGAACTCCTGCTCCCGCAAAATATCGAGGAGCATTTATCTCTCAATATATTTCACTCTTGATTTCTACTCCCTGCAGTTGTCCTCAGTGCTTAAGTAAGCATCGTCTAGTAAGCAGAGCATTTCTTTGTTGTTGTTGTTGGGTTTGGGGGTTTTTTATGAATCCCTTGGATATTTCTTTTGTTCAGATCACTGTGACAAATATGGATGGTGAGCCTGTTGCCAACAAGACTGTCCTTCTGGAGCTCAATGAAGAATATCTGGGCAGATACACCACTAACAAAAATGGCACTGCTGCTTTTTCCATTGACACGTCCAACTTCTTTGACCCCAGTTTTAAGCTGACAGTAAGTAAATACAGTCTACAGACTAATTAATGAAAAAATACTTCATTGGAGAGAGGGATTAGAAGCAAAATGTGCAACCCATGTGAAACTAATATGAGAAAACACCAGTGCCTGAGAGGAGGCAGGCTGTACACCAGTTGTGTTTTTGGGTTGTAGTGATCTTCAGCACCTCCTTACTTTTCCCTCCCAGTAAAAACTCTTTTGGCATTCATCTTCCTTCTCTTTATTCTGTGCACTTCCTCAGAGACTGTGCTGCCTTCCCCCTCCAGCCTGGATGCACACCATCATCTCCTCACTGCTGCTGCCTTCTTCCCTGCATTTCTGCTGGCAGAAAGTCATGGCTGTTACCATCACATAGTCTTCTTGCATTGTCATGCCTTTGCTCTGGTGTGATGGAAAGAGCTGAGAAAAAGGAAATTGTTTGAGAACAATGCCATTTTAATTTGCAATAAGTTCTAGCACTTAATGCAATTGGTCCCAAGCCTGAAAGAATTTGAAATGACCTCTCTACTGCAAAGTGCCATAGGCTGCTCACTCTGCGCTTGTGAAGCACAGATTTTTCACACCAGCTCTTGCTCTTGGTTTAAACAGCCTCATAAAATCAGCTTCTCAATAGAGTATTTTAGAGGGAAGATTCCTTTGCCTTTCGCCTGCCTCACTTTTTTTTATTTTCCACACTGTTGATTGCCCATGTATGATTCTTCTATTTCACAGGTCAGACATGCCCCAGATGAATGTACAGACTTTTTCTGGGGGTTTCCTAATGAGCCCCAAGCCTCATTCTTTGTTCGGCGTTTCTACTCACGGACCAACAGCTTTTTGAAAATTGAGCCAGTGCCAGAGAAGCTCAGCTGTGGCCAGCAGCAGACAATCAACATTCACTATGTCCTGAACAGAGAGGGCTACAGCAATGCCACACATGCAAACTTCTACTATTTAGTAAGTGCTAATTTGACTCCCAAAACCTCTCTTTTCTTTCACCTTCTCTTGAAAGTCACATAAGACAGAAATCTCCCAATCAGACTGTGGTTGTAGATCATGGCTCAACCTGATCGTCTTTGAGGTTTCTCAGAACACTACTCAAAATCAGTGACTTCATGGTGGAAGGGGGAATATGCTTTTGATCCAGTCTCATGAGATTTTTCTATGCCCAGGTGATGACAAAAGGAAAAATTACTCTCAGTGGCCAGAAACAAGTCAGCATTTCTGGTGGTAAGTTCTAGACCTTATTACCTTTCATACTTCAGAGCCCTGTTCTGAGCACCAGATCATAGTTAGTTTGTAAGAAGTGATGAAAATACAGAACTGTAGTTAAATTAGGTGTTAGTTCCTAAATCTCATGACCTATTACGACTCACAATATCATTTGCTTTTGCTGCAGCATCTAGCCAATCCCCCACATCATAATCAAACTTATCATGTTAATTGAAAGATGAAAATTTTGCTGTGCTGAAATGCATGGAATGTAACATTCATCTGTTTTATTTCTTGCCAAGGAGTATTTATGGTTTCACAGTGTTTCAGTGACATCCTAGTCTTCACCAAGTAGAATAATAAAACCTTCTATAGTTTGAAATAATAGGTGTCCCGTTTGACAGGGATATTTAGCAGATAACTCCTGAAATGCATTGCACTTTCAGAAGTCTCCAAATATCCACAAATGACAGTGCTCCTGACCTTCATTTTTTCATTGTTGAAAATGTCTTTTCTTGCAGTACCTGGTCGATTTCCAGTCTTCAGTAGGTGGCTTAAGTAAGCCTCACTCCACATATAGAACTTGCTTCATCATTAATGTCTTTGGTCTTAAGCTTAATTTCCTGTCTACGCATCAGTAGTTTACATCCATGTAGATATTAACTTCATATTTCTTAGTGCTAGGAGAACTGTTCTTTAACTCATGAGATCAGTCTGCTTTCTCTGTAGTAGAAGGTTCTAGGTTTGAGACTGCTCTTCTCATAACAATCAGGCCCAGATTTCCATGTTCAGCTTCTCAGTTTGGGCCCGTGCCTGCAAAAAACCCTCAGGTCTCAGAATCCCCTGTATCTGTTGTCTTGCTGATGGGAGCTGTTTCTCAGCTTCTGAGAGATGAATCTTCCAATACCCAATTTCCCAGGGTTTTAAAGGAGCTAGTAGGTTATAAATAAATATGTGATCTTGCCACTAAAGCTGAGGTTTGCATAATCTCTTTTGCTGGCTTGTCCTCCTCTAGTCCATCTTCCTTCCACAGCTCCCCGAGGTACGTTCTCCATCACACTGACTGTCTCTGAGAAGCTTGCCCCCAGTGCCAGACTGCTGCTCTATACGGTGCATCCTCATGGAGAGATAGTGGCTGACAGCTCTTGGATAAACAGTGATATGTGCTTCAAAAACCAGGTGAAAACCCTTGTTTTCATATTAAGGGATATATAAGCTGCCTCTTTGGTGAGAGAACAGTTAGGAAATTACTTCATCACGAGCTCTGGGCTAGGAATGGCCTTTAGGAATGGAAAAGGTGCAGAAGTGGCTGGGATCATGAGAAGCTGTCCCTGGAACTGACACATATGGTCAGACTCGGACAGAGTACTCAGCAGAGTGGGGGAAGGGAGGTGGATGGGGTGTTACGGAGGTTGTGAATTTTTACAAACAGCATTTCAGAAGGCCATCTAGTGGTAGGAGCTTTGCCCATCAGGAAATACAGTGAATGCTGGTGAAAGGTGAGATTTAGATCTATGTACCAATATGATTCTCCTGATTTCCGTGTGGTTGTCTTGGATTTATTAATGTCCAGGTCGAGCTCAAGTTCTCTGAGAAGCAGGGTCTCCCGGGCTCTAAAGTTGGACTCCACCTTGAAGCTGCTGCCAACTCTTACTGTGCCCTGCGAGCAATTCAGGGTGTCCTTCATCAGTCTGGGCGAGAGTTATCTGCTGAGAGTGTAAGCACATCCACAGTCCTGTATTCTTTTGAGCTAGGAACACCCAGAATAACATCCAGAGTTGCCAACTGTGATCTCTCTGCTGCTGATTGTATCTTTATTTTTCCTTTGGAAACAGAACATCTGTGATTAACGAACGGTCTGACGCAGTTGTACGCTTCAAAGCAGAAAGTGATATCAGAACATTACTTTTGGAAAACACAGCAGTGAAACACATACCCCAAGAATACGTCTAATGTAAATCCTGGACAGCATGTTTCCTCACTGTGGAATGATTAGGTCAAAATCGCGTTTTTATGGCTCAAATAGTCCTTGGGCCCAGAAAAAAAACCCTGTAAATGTCAGCCAGTATCTTGTAAAACTCCAGTCTCCTCTTGGCTTAACTCAAGAGTATATCTCCATGCTTTTTGCTCAAGTTCGCGCCATAAAGCCATTGCAGCTCAGAAGGAGGACGGTGCAGTCCAGTCCTTCTTGTGGGTCACCAGCCAAATTGGTTATTCCTTTCTAGATAGGCATCAGTAGGCAAGCCAATTGAAGTTGACAAGATTGCTCAGGGACCACCATAAGCTTTGAATATATGTGATTTTGCATCTGCGTGACACCTTCCTTGTGTTTACGCTGGTCATTCTCACCTCCCAGGTGTACTACCAACTCGGTGCGAGGGATTTGTATGGTTATTACTACAATGGGCTCAGCCTGGAAGATGACAAGCCAGAGGGGTGTATCCCAACCAAAACCATGTTTTTTGATGGCTTGTACTTTGAATCTGTGAATGTCAGTCGTGATGGCGATGTCTACAGCATTTTCAAGGTATGTGGTCTGTGTGGCTCTTTAAGTGGGAGGTGTTCTAAAAGAATTCATGAACATTAGCATTCAACCTTTTCAGGTGGTGGTTCTTAACAGCCAAAAAAAGGCAGCTGATGCCTGAAATTGCCTAAAGTCTCCAATCACCCAATTTCTGCCTTCTTATCCTCAACACTTATTTAGGAGGACTGAAAATCACTACTGGATACATTCACTGGAATATATCTTGTGATACATTCCTGCCTATGGTTTAGTGGACATTTCCTAAGCAGGACCATGGCCTTGGCTCATGACTTCAGGCATTCCTTGTAAAGATTTGTGTCTATGATGCAGGTCACTTGGTTCCTGATACACTTGATTCCACTGCCCACTGGCCCCATAGTCTAAGATATAAGACTAACAGCAAACTCATCATTACTGCTCTTTACACAACACGCGGTGTTCATGAAAAGCACATAGAAGTTGGAGAGGTAGAGTTATGACATTAAGGGCTGAAAGGATGGGATGGGATGGGATGGGATGGGATGGGATGGGATGGGATGGGATGGGATGGGATGAGGGAGAGGAGAGATGAGGTATCAGCTACCTGTGACATGCACTGGTACCTAGTGCATGCCCTGAGTGACTTGATAGATTCTTTCACATTTAGGATATGGGTCTGAAAGTCTTCACAAACTCTGTGCTACGGAAGCCAGTTCTGTGCAATGAAATAAAGTCAGATGTGGAAGATTACCCTCACCATTATGGTCCCCACATCGATGCCAAGACCTCAGGTAAAAGAAGGTTCATTCTGTATCTCCAGGCTCAGTCTACCTCGTTTTCAAAACTACTGCCAGTATAAAATAACAGCCAGTGTTTTGGGGGGGTTGGGGGAATAGGTCTCTGTGTCCCAGTTTGCATCTAGTAATCTCTCACTGCTAGTCCTTGCAGTAGAATCAATTCTCTCTCACTTAGGTACAGGGTGCATGTAGAAAAGACTGGGAGTATTGGGGTGCTGCTTCTTTCATAAACTGATACTAGTTTGTCAGGGTTTTTCAGGTCAGAACCTTTTATCAAATCATAATTCGATTATGTATTTAAAACAAAATGTCAATTCAGAAACATAATGGCAATTCCCAGTGTCAAGACTTCACATAGCTCTTAGCACATAGTCTTCAAAGCCTTTATAGATCAGCAAGAGTTTTGATGATCTTCATTTAAGCCAGATTGCTCAGCAAAAGAGCAAAAGTAGCAAAATAGGTTGTCACAAGGGATAGTTTTATTCAACACTAGAAAAATGTTCTTCCTCATGAGAGCTGTGGTACACTAGAAGGGATTCTCCAGAAGGTTTTTGGATTCTCCATCATTGCTGGTTTTCAAAACTGAGCTGGACAAGGCCCTTAAGCAACCTGATCTGACTTTGGAATTAGTCCTACTCCAAGAAGATTATACTGGAGAGACACAGGGATTGCTCTCAACCAAGAATTTTTTTCAATGATTCTGTGATTCTAAGTCAAGCAAAGTAAGAATGTGTTGTTATTTCCATAATACAGCTATGAAATCTGAGGTACCTACAGGCTAAATGAGTTGTCTGACATCACAAGTGAGTCCATGAAAAACTGAAAGGGGACCTTCGTTCCTAAAATCAGACCTGTAGTATGATAATAAGAATCAAAGTAGTTTTTTAAAGGACTGGATATTTAGCTCCAGTTTATACTACCAAGCAGGATAATAATTAAGATCTCAGAAGGACTTGTAAAGTGTTATAAGCTTTGGTGACAATCCTGGCTGCTGTTGTACCTTTGTAAATCAAAGAGAGCTTTGATAGAGGATGGGGAACGCACCTTTCTAACTTAATGATGAAACCTTTCAGTACAAAATAAAGTTAAATGTCTTGTGAAACAGCTAATTTTTCTAGTGTTTTCCCATGGGAAAAGATAATAGATAAGGAATTGTTTCTTCCCATACCCTATATCTATTAGAATTTTCCATTTGTTATCAGGAAAAGAATGGAAAAATGTTCAAACAGAGTACTTAGTGTTCATTTATGGTATCAAGTAAGTCTGACCAAAGCTCAGATTCTTCGGTCCTGACCTCTCTAATATTATCCTTTAACCATAGAGACACTTCTAGATGAGTCAAGGATTATTGGTGGGCATGGTGTTAGCACTGTTCGTAAATTCTTCCCTGAGACCTGGATTTGGGATCTGGTTCCCACTGAGTGAGTATGTTTATCTTCATTGCTTTCCTCCTGTGTGGATTTTTGAGTTGATTCATCTAGCTAAAATGGAAAAAAACATGGAACATATGTTTGCTTTACAGATGTAGGCCTGCTTTTCCTGTCTTGATCAAGGACAATTTCACTCCTGACTTTGTACGCAGTGTCAAACCTACTTGAATTGTGAAGGATAAATGTTCTGTGTTCTGACACCCATCTTTCTGATGAGGAGAAATAAATGGCTAAGAGTAAAACAAAAGTGTTTGTTAAGGAGAAAGAAGAAGCAAAACTTGTTCTTTTTCATCCAGTTTTTAATTCAGCAGCAGAAAACTTAGGATATTTTGTTTTTCTTTCAAGCTATCACAGCATCTGTAATAGAACATCTCCATCCTAACTATGCCTGCAGGCACTGTTCTAGAACATTAATCTAAATTTATTGGTTCTAATTGGTGTGTTTAGGCATTCTGTTTTTTTCAGAAAATGGTAATTCTAAATTTAAAGAGTTGAATATCTGAGTGCTTTTTAACATGTAGCTCACCAGCACCATCATCTTTACTTCAAGAATTTATTTTTTTTAAATATGGAAAGATAGCTTGCAGAAAGTGAGATGAAACCAGAAGTACTAACTCCAGCAGAAAGCCTATTCTATAAGTTGTCTTTAAACATTCCAAAGATCATTTCCCATCCTTATTCCCTTCAGTTCTGCGGGAGAGGCCGATGTCATTTACACCATTCCTGACACCATCACAGAATGGAAAGCCAGCGCTTTCTGTGTGCAGGATGATGCTGGATTTGGCATCACCTCACCTGTTTCACTGACAGCATTCCAACCATTCTTTGTGGATCTCACCTTGCCATACTCTGTCATTCGAGGGGAGAAATTTAATTTAATAGCCAATGTCTTCAACTACCTCAACAAGTGTGTCCAGGTATATCAAGTTCCCTTTTACTTCCTATATGGTTTGCCTGTTTCCCAGAGAGCTCAGCATTCTCCTGTACAATGCACCAGAAATGCAGAAGTAAATGTCTAAATTCCACTGTAGCATCTCCCTGGTCTGTTCCTTGTGTGGTTGGTCCATGGATGATAAGAACTTGCTCTTTATTCCTGCATAATTTAGTTCTTCTTTTTGGTGTTTAAGGAGGACCTTGAGCAGAGGGTATGGGCATGTGCTTGCAAAACACAATAAATACTGAGTTATGCAGCAGTAACTCAGTAAGAAGACTTGACTAATGAGCACAGACACCTTACTGTACTCTGTCGAAACCAGACACTGACAGAAAAGAGGTGGGTTTGCCACTTCCTCAGAGAAATGCCCCGTCCCTCTGTTCTGGTACAATCACACAGATGCAGATGACTAATATCTTCTTCAGCAAGTCTCCCTTGCTCAGCAGCCTAACTTTAAGGGCAGTCTATTTCATTTGTAGTCTTGCTCCTTCTTTCTTTGTCTCAGATCAGTGCCATACTGGCAGAGTCAAGTGACTACAAGGCAGAAATCCTTTCACCAGAGGGTAACACAGCAAGGGTGTGTGCCAACGAAAGGAAAACCTATATTTGGGCTGTTAGCCCCCACAAACTTGGTAAGTTTGTCTTTTCATCACCTTGACATATCCCTGTTTGATCTTTCTGTTTCCACCCTTTAACAAAGCACCAATAATCCACCACAAGCAGGCTTTTCCAGACAACTCCATTAGTTCCTCCACAAATTTACCACTGGATTTTTGCTAAAGCTCCCTTAGATGCAGTGAATGTGCAGTGAATTGTTCTGGTATTTGCTCTCTTCTGATTTTTGGTTAGTCCATTTCCTGCCCATTTTAGGAAAAACTCTTCACTTGCCAGATGTATGAAACACTGTCAGGTTTTCATGTGCATATGATCTTTCAGCTGACAGTTTCATATCTAACCAAATGTATTCACTAAAAAATTAAATTTGCTAGTGATTTTGGACTGGATTCTCAATGGGTGAAGAGGAAATTGCTCCTCCCCAATTCTACAGCTGTAAAAATTCACACTGTCTTCAAGTCAACATTGCTTTTTTTAGAAAAAGCAGTTAGAATGACTTGCATGTGTAAGTGCTCCAAAAATTGAAATACAAATAAATGTTTAAATAGCAAAGATTCTTCTCAAAATGAACCACAGATAGACCTTTTCTTGAAAAGATTGTTTCTAAGACCCTGTAGTCAGTGTGACTGATTTATTTCAAACTCGCTGAGAAAGTTGCAAAGGTACAGTGAGATGAAAACCAGATATGCATAATAATACTGCAGAGATGGAAAGAAAATGGCTTTTTTCTCACCCTGGTAACTCTGATAATAATGCATTTTGCTCCAAGGAAAAAGCTTCTTTGGATTTCCAGTATGCAATGACAGCAGGGGTGAAGGGAGCAACTATGCAACTGTGAGCAGAGCTGCTCACTGCAGGGTTGGTCCTCAGCGCTGCTGCATCACTGAGGCTGCTCCTCGGTGTTGTCCCTCAGTTAACAAATTCCATCTGAAGGAGAGGATAACAGAGCTATAACTAAATTATTTTAACACTGCTCTAGGCCAAAAGAAGCTCAGCAAAAGGTTAAGAAGAGGTGGAAACTGGAAGTGAGCACTGACGATTTTTTGACCAGAATCACTTCTATTTCATTCCTCATGCTAGAGCTCCAGGAAACCTCTCCTTGCTACTAGAGGACAGATGTGGAGCCTTCATGCAATTTGTTTCTACTGAGCTGTCTTAAGAGAACACACATTTCTCAGCAGTACAGCAGACTAGAAAAGGTAGTGAAGACCAGGGTGGTTGTAGGCATTGAAGGTAACTTCCTTTTCTTGGGCTGGTGGTGGCTTTCCAGGTGAGGTGAAATTTGTGATTACTGCTGAGGCCAAAATGAATACCAGAGGTACTGAAGACAGCACATCGCCAGAAGAGGAAACAATTTACAGGGACACCTTGATTCAAACTCTACTTGTTGAGGTACAGTAGGAAATCTGCATGTGCTTTCTGCCTCATGGAAGCTGCAATTCCAGTTGCTGTAGGTTAGGAGCAGTCAGTTAGTGTGAGGAGGCAGGTGGAACTGGGTATGGTAGGCTTCTCCACACGAAAATAAGAGTGAAAATCACAGTGATCAGTGGCATCCACTGTCCTTCTTCCACTGTCTCCTTCTTGGGACCGCGAGCGCACCTGCCCTGACAAACCATGGATGTCAGTAGAGATGTTGCCAGAAGGGAGGAGAGATTCCATACCTTACTTTTTGAAGTGCCTTCGGCCTGTGACTTGCAAACTAGGGAGGGGGGTGGAGAGAAGATAAAAAAGGAAAAAGATTTGTCTTGAGCATTACAAAGCAACAGCTACTTTGGATTAGTTGAACACAGGCTGGAAATGTCTATTTTATAACTGCTTTTTAAGAAGGAAGGTGCTCTGGTCAGGATGTCAGGCAAGAGAGAAAGCCAGGGATCAAGAGTTGTTGTAGTGGAGGTTGGGTAGGGCTGGGTGCAATGGGTGCACTGTCTGGGTAGCCACACTCACGTACTGATTCACACTGTAAAATTGTAATGGTTTTGTGGTGATGTTCTACATTTTCCTTTCTCTTCCTGATCACTTCCCTGCAATAAAACAGCCTGAAGGTATTAAAAAGGAGTTGACCCGGAGCTCCCTTGTCTGTGCAAAAGGTAAGGCAAGTTCATTTGTTTGTTCGTTCATTCATTCATTCATTCATTCATTCATTCATTCATTCATTCATTCATTCATTCATTCATTCATTCATTCATTCATTCCAGGGAGTCAGTGGGACTCGTTCACGATCTTGCCTTACAAAACCAGATACCCTTCCAGGAGAAGAAAGAGGTTCTCAGAGTCACAGTGCTAGGCTAAAATTCAGGATTTTAAGTGATAGATTTGACTCATTAGACAAGTCTCTGTCGCATTTTCTTTAACCAGACTGCAGATTCTAAGTCACTGTAGTTGTGCTTACAAAGTGAAGACTTATGGGAAAAAACACGGTTTTAACAATCCTTGTTGTTACCTTTTCTCATCAGGCATAAAGATTTCTGAACCAGTGTCTCTCAGATTGCCAAGAAACGTAGTGCAGGGGTCAGCCAGAGCATATTTTTCTGTCATTGGTAAGTTTTGTACTTAGAATAAATCCAAAAGTAAATGGCATTCCTCTTCTGCTGCACCAAGTGCTATCTTGTATGCACAGGCAAACGTAATGAGAATTTGAGGAAGCAATTGATCTTGATTTTAGAGGATAATTCTTCTACTTTGCAAAATGGCAGTGAAAGGCAAAAGTTGCTCAAAATTATCTCATCTCAAGGGAAGACAAAATAGTGCAATTATTTCAGCTTACATTGCATTTCAGACTGTACTGCTCTAGCATATCCTGTTCCGTAGAGTAAAACAGCTAATTTAGCTGAAAAGTAACATAAGGCAGACTTCTTCAAAAAAAATTATCTTGATTTCTTGGAAAGAAGACTTCAGAACTTTGCTGACTGCATAATTTCAAATTTATCATTTTACATAATCAAAAACATTTTTAAGTCAGTAAGTCTGTATAAAATAAAAGTTTCATGTCCCAATCAACTCTAGTAATCTGAAAGTCATTATTAAGACTTGAGAGTTCTCCTCAGTGAAATTTTTCTGAGGTTCTGAACTCAGATTGTTTTCTAAACACAATTGTCATGCATGACTGTGTCTGTGTGAGATGTGCTGGTACCGTGCAGTGCAGCCTCTGTAACCCACCGGCATCATGCCCACACAGCACTCTCATATGTACATTCAAAACCAGGAAGCAGGTTGTAATGGACAGGGAAATCTAATCCTTCCAAGGTTTCATAGTTGTTTCTCAGAAGCCATGCCAGCCAGTATTTGTGCTCATTATTTTTTTCTCAAATTCTCAGTTTCTCCCAGGTTCCAGCATTCAGATAAGAAACAAAAAATGGGGCGTCTCAATGCTTTTCTTCTATGCAGTGTCTTTGGTTACTGTAATTACTCTACATTGTTCAATGCCCTTGGATTCATAATGAGATAATGCAAAACAATGTATAATGATATATAATAAAAGCATATTTGAACTGAGCTGACTTCTTATATCTTTCATTCTTCAGGAGACATTTTGGGTACAGCCCTGAGGAACTTAGATAACCTCCTCCACATGCCTTATGGCTGCGGAGAACAGAACATGGCCTTGTTCACACCCAACATCTATGCCTTGGATTATCTGAATAAGACTGGGCAGCTGACTGAAGAGATTAGACTCAAGGGTACTGGATATTTATCCACAGGTGAGAAGTTCTCAGATTCTTCCATCTTATTCCCCAGGAAAGTGGTCATAGCACCAAGACTGACAGAGCTCAAGAAGTGCTTGGACAATACTCTCAGGCACATGGTGTGACTCTCGGGAAAGTTCTCTGCAGGGCTAAGAGTTGGACTCTCAGATCCTTGTGGGTCCCTTCCAACTCAGAATATTCTGTGATTCTGTGATCTAATATTGTGATTGTGTTCAGTGAGCTCTTAAGTTCTACCTGGTCAGCATTGATCTCTGAATTCTAGCACCATGTGTATTGCATAGGAGCAGGCACTGAGTGCACCCTAAAGAGAGCACCCTAAAGAAACATGTCATTCTTCCAGAAGTAAAAGCAGCTAAAATTCATAGAGGTTGGCTGTAGTCACCAGACATACATTGCTGGATATAAAATCCGAAAGTCCTTCTGCTTCAGTTGAGCGAACTGCAAAGCTAGTCCTTCTCTGTGATTAAAAAATGTGTCTTCCTTATTATAATTTCAGGTTACCAAAGGCAGCTGTCATACAAACACAGGGATGGATCCTACAGCTCCTTTGGGAGACGAGATGGGGAAGGGAGTGTATGGTAAGTGATGATACCTTCTGTTTCCCTAACATAGGATCTTTAGGCTTTGAAAAATTATGGAAGTATTCAGTGATTCTTAGCTTTAATAGTCTAAATGGACATAGCTCAATTAATTTGAATCCCCTAGTAAAGGACAGATCATAAACCTGGAAAGAGTCCAACAAAAGGATGGTACGATGACTGGGAGCTGGAGTACGTGATGTTCAAGGGGAAACTGAGGGATCTGGGTTTGTTCAGCCTGTAGAAGAGGAAGCTAATGGGAAACCTAGGTAAAGCTTTCTGCTACCTAGATGGGGCTGTGGAAAATGCAGAGACAGCCTCTTGTCAGGGGTGCACAGAGTAAGAAGTGTTTATCCTCACTCAAGTGGTAACAGAGACAACTCCAGCTGGGTAGAAGGAAAAAAATATTTTGCCAGGAGAAGGCTGCAGCACTGAGACAAATGACCAGAGACGATGTGGATATGTCTATTCCGAGAGACTTTCACACAATAGGACAAAAGATTGAGCCACCTGACAGAACTTTGAATTTCTGACCTAGTTTGTTTCATAATTCTATTAACTAAGATTAGAAATTACTACTATCAATCATCAAGCTGTATCTATACTTTACCCCGCTCTGAAAAATTATTTCAGCACGTGTTTTTTCAGGAGAAATATCAGGCCCATTTTTAATATCAGGATTTTATCTGTTATTTATTTAAAACTTAGAAAAGGTTTCTTTTACCTCAAATATTATAAAGAACATTTAATGTCATTTTCTATGCACATCCTATGGACTGGTAAATCCTCTTGATCTTGTTCACACCATACCTGCTTTCTCTTTCTGGACCATTTGCAGGCTCACTGCCTTTGTGTACAAGTCATTTGCACAAGCCAAACGCTACATCTACATTGATGACAACGTCCAGTCTCAAACACTGATCTGGCTGGCAAGCAAGCAGAAGTCAGATGGCTGCTTTGAAAATGCTGGGTCACATTTCAATAATGCTTTGAAGGTAACTGAGACAAGTATAGTCCCAAACTTCCAGTCCTGCCATCAGGATTGATTTGGGTAATTTCTGACAGACAAAGCTTATCACCACACCCTTACTCTTTCTAGTACTGTTCTCTTGTATCTTTTACATACAAGCAGGACATGATTCTTATGTCTGCAACTGATGAGGAGGTAAATATAATTAGAACTTTCTGAGTTATAAGTCTCAGGCTTTATTTTCCATTACCGTGTTTCATGCTCAGCTACAGGTTATTGTGTGCTTTATTACATATGTGCAAAAGCCAAGAAAATACATCAAATAATTTTAGCTTTATCCTAAGTCAATTTGATCTTTCTTGTTCCTGTGCACACAGGGAGACAGAAATTACTTCTGACCTCAAATCTAACTGACATATGAACTATGAATTAATTCATACACTGTTTCTTCCTAGGACATTTGTACTAATCAATTCTTTTCTTGTTTTTCATCAGGGTGGAGAAGAAGCTGAATACTCACTCACAGCCTACGTGGTGGCAGCATTGCTGGAGGCTGGGCACTCTGCTGAAGTAGGTATTTGGTACTCTGTTAGCCCAGTCAGCTGTTTGTCAAACAGTGCACAAGTTATAGTCCTCACATTTCTACTATTTAACAGTGTGGAACTTGAATAATGACTGTAGGACAGTAGTTCCAAGAACCCTGCAATAACCATAAATATTTGATGAGTGTTACAAATCAGTTATGTATCCCGTGCGTATGGATTCATTTGAAAAACCTCTGTGGAATCCAGTTGTTTTAGGTAATAGTAGGTGCAAAATCCAGAGTGAATTTGCCCACTCCATGCTGAGTCCACTTTGGATTTTTCTCTAAATTTGCCTATTCCAAAGTTCAAGCTATCCAAACCATCAGTCCTACAAAGTCACTCTGTACATTTAGATCCAAGCTATGTTTCCATTTCCCTATGGAGTTGTTAGTAATGGAAAGAAATTATGAGTTGTTGGTTGGAATACTAGGCACAGGAGAATGACAGCCAGGTTCTGTACTCTGTAATATACTTCCTGACCCTGTTTTTATGCTGACTTTTTATAGTGGAGAAGAGGAGAATTCTTCCCAATCTGACAAATATATTCTAGACATGCTGATTTTTTGCACATTCCTCAGACACTGTGGTATGGGGCATCATTTAAGTACCTGAGACCATGACAGAAACATTGTGCAGAATCAAATAGTTCTTCAGCAACATGAATTTAGTTTCCAGTGTCTTCATAAGAAGCTCCAAAACCTGGTGTCATATATTTAAGTGAAACTGCATAGACAAGACATGTTTTGCAGTGTGCTGATGATGTGAGATGAAGTAGAGCTCACAGAGGTAGTCTGTAAGGCTACAAGGTCTGAAGAGTTACCCTTGATAGATGTAGCTAGAAAATGAGTAATATACGTTTGAGAGAGCCTACTTAATCATGAGATCTCAATACACTTTATACAGTTCTGTAAAAAATGATCCACATTTTATAACTAAATCAACTGAGGGGCAAAGGATTAACCTGCATAAAGTCATCTCACAAGACAGGAAAAAAACAGTGCCCTGTTGGTCTAATCATGCTGCCTCTAAATAAATGCAGAAAGAAGGCAGCACGAATGAAGTACATTTTTTTACAGGATACACACTGTAGGCCCTCAAACACCTCATGGATCATGTCTATTTCGAGCATGAAGGGTCAGTGATTGCAGCTTAAGCAGTGATGGAAGTATTTACAGAGAAGCAGAGACACAAATCCAAGTACCTGACAACCCTCCTGTGTTTTGCATTACTAGCATCCTGTTGTTCGGAGCGGCATGAACTGTTTGGAGACTGTATTTAGCAACAGGGTCCACAACCTGTATAACCAGGCCCTCTTCGCCTATGCTTATGGCTTAGCTGGCAAAGAGGAAAGACACCAATTCTTCCTTGAGAAGCTGGACAAGGCAGCCGTCAGAAATCGTAAGTGCAGTATGGCCATGATATGGGCAATACAGCTGGTGAAATGGCCTATTGTGTGATGTAAGCTATTCTGATGCACAGTTTGCTCATGCATGCTGCTCCATTTCCATTTCATAGCTGCTGCACTACTGAATTTATGGGGTTTTCTGTCTATTTTGGCTTCACAAAAGATTGAGCTGTGGCCTGATTTTCCTAGAATTATGAAATAATTTAGGTGGAGAGAGAGTCCTCTGCAAGTCTCAGTCCAAGGTACTAGAAGACTGTACCTAATATTCTGTTTAGCTTCCTTTTCTACATGCTGACCAAGGTGAGTCCCCTTGACTACATTGTGCTCCTGTCTGAGACTGCCTTAACATCATTCACCTCCCTTGCTTTCCCTTCAATCCCTCTCTGACATATACATCCTCCTTTGACTAATTTCCTTTCCATTCCTTCCTGTTTTCTTTTCCCTCCTGAAAGTAAAATTTACCCAGTTCAGGACTGCAATAGCTGAAAAAACTTCCTGAATAAAGGGAGAAAGGTAATTGTATACCTATTTCCTGAAATGACACTGCAATGAATAAACCAGCAAGTATTTTTTCCATGCTTTTTACACCCCGCTTTTCTGTTTTCAGGGGGCTCAGTTCATTGGCAGAGAGAAAATAAGCCACCAGCAGAACATTACCCTGCCTTCTATACCCGTGCCCCTTCTGCTGAGGTTGAAACGACCAGCTATGTGCTCCTGGCTTTGCTCAACAGAACCAAATTCACTCCAGAAGACTTGTCCTATATTTCCCGCATTGTGTACTGGCTTATCAAACAACAGAACCCATATGGTGGTTTTTCCTCCAGTCAGGTAACAACTGGGTGTGGTAAAAAGAAAGCTTCTGAGAGCAGTCCAGTCTGAAAGCTGAATCTCAGTAGTATATTGATTTGAATAATACTTGATAATTGGTGCTCGCATAGGTTATCTTGTCAGGACATGTCATGCTATTCATAGGCAGCTTCATGTGCAATTTATTTTTAGGTAAGGAGAATTTGCCTGAGTTCCAAGTTAGCAGTAAACAGTTGACACAGCATTATCCCAGGACTTCTGGAGTAATTAAAATTTTTTGCCCCAGAATCACAGAATGGGTCAGGTTGCAAGGGACCACAGTGGGTCATCTGGTCCAACCTCACTGCCCAAGCAGGGTTATCCTAGAGCACTTTGCAGGGATTGCATCCAGACTGTTCTTGAATATCCAGTAAGCGAGACTTCACCACTGTTCTAGGCAACTTGTTCCAGTGTGCCATCACTCTTACAGTAAAGAAGCTCTTCCTCATGTACAGGTGGAACATCCTGTGTATCAATTTCTGCCCATTGCCCCTTGTCCTATTCCTTGGCACCACTGAGAAGAGCCTGGTTCCATCTTCTTGACACCCTCCCTTCAGATACTTATAGACACTGATGATGTCCCCACTCAGTCATCTCTTTTCAGGGCTGAACAGGCTCAGCTTCCTCAGCCTTTCCTTATAAGAGATGCTTTATTCCCTTAATCACCTTTGTCACCCTTCTCAGGAGCTCCATGTCACTCTTTATTGAGGAGCCCAGAACTGGGCACAGCACTCCAGATGTTCCTCACTAGGCCTGAGTAGAGGGACAGGATCAACTCCCTTGACCTGCTGGCAAAACTTTTCCTAATGCAGCCCAGGTGCAGGTCACCAGGGCACACATCTGGCTCAGGGACAGCTTTTTGCCCCAGTACAAGTTCTACAAGAACTTGTATCTTGTTTCCTTAGCTCTTTACAAAGCTGCTCTCCATTTATAAGTACTGACAAAGCATCAAGGAAATAGGAGCTGCACTAGTCTCAGGTACCATCTTACATTTGGGTACCTAACTGCGAACCATTGTTCTTTTCAGGACACTGTTGTTGCTCTCCAAGCGTTAGCCCAGTATGGATACCTCACCTTCTCCAAAAAAAATCATAACACTGTCAATGTCCACTTCATGGAGTCCCCCAGTAAGGTTTTCCAGGTGAATGACAAGAACCGCTTCTTGCTGCAACAGGCCTCCTTACCCACTATTCCAGGGAATTACAGTGTGGAAGTGAATGGCACTGGCTGTGTTTATCTGCAGGTAAGCAAGCTGGAAACTCCACACCACCCACTGTGGAATCTAAGCAAGGGGTTCTCCATGATTTATTCATCTGCATATGTCATACCAAAGGCAAAAACCCATTAAGCCTGGGACCATCTCACGTTTTCCATCTCTTTCAGACCACCCTGAGATACAACATCCATTTGCCAAAAAAAGTTGCAGGATTTTCTCTCTCCATAAGGACGGCAAATGTATCTTGCACAAGCAACTCTCCACCAAAGTTTGACCTTGTCCTCCTCGCCAGGTAACTTTTTTTCATTGGCCTACCCTCTTGTACTTACAGTTTAGGAAAACATGCAAGGAAGGATTTAAGTACAGGCAGTTTGCTGCTGTGCAACTGAAGGAAGGAAAACAGGATTATTGGGAGCTGAAAATGTCATTCTCTGGTCTCCTTTCCACTTGCTAACAGAACTTTTCTCATTTTAGTTACACAGGAAAGCGTGAAGTCTCCAACATGGCTATTATTGATGTGAAGATGCTCTCAGGTTTTGTTCCTGTACAATCTTCCCTGAAAAAGGTAAAAAATGGGACCAATGTAAATGATAAACACTGAAAACAAAGGAAGTTGATAAAAATAGTTTCTCATTAGCAAATTGGAGCCCCATGGGAATACTGCAAAGTCCCTAGACACAGCCTTCTGTCACATGCTCTTATGTCTCAGACTTGTAGCTGTTCATCTGTCAGAGAAATCTGTTAAGAGTTGTCAAATTCAGTTTCCAATAGAGGTGAAACTGCTGCAGCTTCATATCCCCATTCATATCCAGCCAATAACAATGTTAACTGCGTATTCCCACTAGGCAGACATGCACACTATATATATATCTCCATGTGTACATATATGCACGATGGTCACACAGAGCAGTAGACATGAAAGACAGCACTTCCACAAATGCAGACAACTAAATGGCTTTATTCTGTTCCCTTTTCTAGCTGATCATACTAAAAGCTCATTTGTAGAATAGATAAATAAATAAATATACACATGCAAAAATATACATGCAAATACACATGCTAATACAAACACACAATGTAGCTCCTTCTGGTAGCTGACCTAAGACACTCAGTTCGCCCAGTAGCTGCCCCTGGATCCTGTTCTATCCAGTTGCTGGCACCTGGACATATGCCTCCTCAAGACCTCAGCCCCACTTTGGTGCCTGGAACTCAGGTCTCCATCACCACATATATGCATGGTGGGTACCTCTATAAGCAGTCTTAGACCTGCAGCAGATGGGCTGGAGTCCCCTGGTCTCCTAGTGACCTCACACAGACACATACACGTAGAGACACATACAAATGAGTCTCCACTACCTGGTTCAGCCCAAAGCCTGGTCACTGTCCACCTCCAAGATCGTGTGGTCTCTGCAGGAACAGGTTCGGGCATCCTGGTCCCCCTGGTGGCTAACTTGGATCTTCTGGTGTCTTCAATATTTGGACCAGATTTGTGTCTGTTTCAGTTGCTGGCTGCCAAGTCCCTTAAATAGCTCACCAGCTAGTCCAGTTTGGTATTACCTAGCTACCCCAAACTGACAGACACAGCCACACACAACAAGCCTGAAGCCTGGTGTCTCCAGCAACCCAGACACATGGTTTCTATGATCTGTGGTGCCTTCATTAGTGATGGGTACTCCCTACACACAAATCCACACAGAAAAGAGAGCCCTTCATCCAGGAATATAGTCAGGAACAAAAGATTAATGAGAGAGGAGGGCCTGTGGTGACCAGGTGCAGGGCAGACAAGTGTGCTGACCACGAACCTGTTTATGTGCAACTGGCCTCTTTTATCTCATTTTCCACTCCTTTGCCTTCCAATTGGACTTTAACCCTCTCTTTGTTACTTCTGGTTCTTCCCCTAAACATCCTGTACAAACTTTCTATTGAGTGCCAGCATCCCATACTCAGCCCTGTGTCCTGTAGGCAGCACTCCCCTTAAGTCTGCAAGGTGATCCAGGGATGTTCTGCTGTTGACTCATCTGGTGGGTCTCATACCCTAACAGTGGGGCTGGTCACTGCCCTGTGACAGAGAGGAATCAGGTCAGAGTACTCTGGTGGCTCTGCTCAGGTCCATGAGGTTTCCCTGCGCTCCTTAGTGTTTGTGTGTACGAGCCTGTAATCACAAAACCTAACAGAATCTATGCAAGAAATGCTTACGCCACAGTTAAATTGCTTAAATGGATATTTTTTAGTATTATCCCTTTGACATAGTTATTCCTTCCTCTACAGCAAATTTTAACAAAGAAACAAAACAATATGAACAAACAAACACACAAAAACAGTGGGTACTTCTCCTCCTCCTTTACTATCCAGAAATTTGGTTATGATGTTGACAATGATAGGGGCAGCACTGATAAGCACCTCGTTTCTGTTCCTAACACAATTTAAGTTTGCGATAGATGCATTGGCTTCAAGCCATGAGCTGTAATTTTCAAGGCGATAAAAAGAAGAATGAAATTAATTGCAGAGTCTTCTCATAGTTTGGTGCATTTATAATCATTCAGCATTCAGGACTGATTTTTGGTTTTTGCTGGAACTGTATGAAATTCATAAATTTTCTTTGGAAGATTTTTCCATTGAGATATTATGCTTTTTGGCATCCTACTCCTCTTCATATGTACTTGGAGGAAAAACAGTTGTTATTAAAGTCTGGAATACTTTGGGTTTGTATATTTTTATAGTAAAATAAATTTGTCCAAATTCGTTTTCCAAAATATTTTTAAACATTTGTTATTTAAAACATACAATAGACGAAGAAGTAGGAAACTAGTTTAGTAAACTAAACTGTGATTATTCGTACAAATCAGGGTATGAAAACACTCAACTTGCATTTCCTTTTTTGGCTACTAGATGGCGCGGTGGCACAAAAAGAGCGCGGCTGCCACTTTGACTGCGTTTGGCTCTGGCATCGTAAGTCTCCTTGGCAAATCCCCGCGTTAACATTGTTATTTTTGCCTTATTTAAAGCTCCGGGACGAGGATTCTGTCGTGGATCGTGTGGACATCAAGAACAACCACATACTCTTCTATCTTCAGAAGGTAAGTTTGGGATGCTTCCTTTCGGTTTTATTAAACTGGAAGTTTAAAACAGGTTCCCAGATAGAAGAAAAATCTCATTAATAGCAGATTAGCAATACAGTTACCTTAAAGATGCAAAGGTACTTCACTCAGTCCAACATCAAATGCATATATACATAGCTGTGGTCTACTGTGAAGAGATATGCATTTATTACTTGTGAATAATTTTGTGTTGTTAAATAGCATTTCACAAATGTACCTAAGTTGCATTCCATATTTCAAAAGTTCCTAATCTACATAATATTTCTCAGCCTCTAAGTGATACTTCTCATCAGTTTGTCTGGGAGTTTTTCACAGGGAGTCAGTATCATCTCCCTCTGTTTTAGGTCGGTTTCTGTATGAAAAGAATTAGTGAATCATAGAAAGGCTTGGGTTGGAAGGGACCTTAAAGGTCATCTAATTCCAATGCACCCCCAACCATGGGAAGAGATGCCACCCACTATATCAGGTTGCTCATGGCCCCATCCAGCCTGGCCTTGAATACTTCCAGGATGGGGCATTCACAACTTCACTGGGCAGCCAGTTCCAGTGTCTCACCAGCCTTACAGTAAAGAATTTCTTCCTAACATCTAAATCTACCCTCTTTTAGTTTAAAACCTTTCCCCCTTGTTCCATAATTATTTGCCCATGTAAAAAGTCACTCTGCCTCTTTTTTTATAGAGTCCCTTTAAGAACTAAAGGCTGCAATGAGGTCTTCCTGGAGCCTTCTTGACTCCATAATGAACAACCCCAGTTCTCTCAGCCTGTCTTTGTAAGAGAGGAGGTCCAGCCCTCTTATAGACTTCATGGCCCTTCTCTGTACCTACCTTAAAAGGTCCATGTCCTTCCTGTACAGAGGGAGAATCACCTCCCTCAA
>VWZG01010999.1:2020-20675 GCA_013396735.1 Grallaria varia | reverse complement strand
TACCTTTAAACCAGCACAGTCTTGTACCCAAATCATGCACAGTTTGTATAAAACAGAATGTTTGCAAGACCTTTGGGCTGGTCAGAAAGAAAGAGCCCTCATTATTCACTCTCTCATATGGCAGTGGCATGTGGGATGTCCGGAGTACTCTGTGGTCATGCCTGTGAGCACAGCCTAGTAGCTTCTCTTCATCTTTATGGTGGTTTGCAAGACCCACTCCTCATGTAGTTCATTGCCCTGACATGTTGTGCTTTGGGCAGAGAGGGTCAAGATGGAAGAAACATATGGAACTTGCTGCATCTTACTCTTCCTTGCTCAGTGGTGTTGCAGTCACATGCGTCTTGAATCCTATGGCTTTGTTTATGTTGTGCTTTGTGAATGGCACCAGAAAAAATTGTGAACACCACCAGTAGGCTTGACTTCTCTTCCTAACCCACACAGCTGCTTCACAGACTGCCAACAAGTAGCCTGTGGGGAGTCTGTATGACACAAGGTCTGTACTACGATGTTAAGTAACTGACCAAGGTGTTGGACATGCTTGGACATGTGATGTGTTTCATAAAGTGGCCTCTGACTGCACTTGTGGCTGTGTTTTTCTGTCTGTATTTGGTATTGAACCTTGCCTTCTGGCATCCTTTACATATGAAAAATATACATATAACCTTTGTGCCTGTAGATGGAAGGCAAGAGCTATTGCCACAGAGCAGCAGAGGTCCGTTTTCTGCACAGCTGTATTTTATATAAATGTGTAAATAAAGAAATATTTTCATTTGAAACTAGCACACTCATGATGAAGGGTACTTAAAATCCTGTATATTTTTTTTCTGTCTCATAAATAATACAGTGGAAGAAATCAGAATCCAGTATGAAAAGCCCACATGACTGGAATTGTTTAAGATCATCTACAGATCTCTTGTGGTATGAAAATAAACTTCTTTTACTTTCTTTTTTTTTCCCCCCTTTTTTTATTATAGTGTTCTTAACTGAACCTGTCTTGGCCCAGAATCAGTGTTTCTAGAACATCCAAAATTACATATTTATGGAACTTAAGTACTAAAGACGTACAATTTGTTCTTTAAAATTTGGCTCCCCTTATAGTCTTCACTTATAAACCCAGATAAATAAAAGAACACATGCTTGGCTGAAATGCACAATCCTTACATTTCTGCCTAATTGCTTCCTCATTGCAGTCCTCTTTCAACCCTTTTGCTTTTTTTTTTTTCAAAACTGTGAAGATGTTTCTGCCTGGCTTCATATTTGGCAGATGATTGAAGGCAGTTGTTAGATAAACTTGGTCACCCTTTAGGGCCCTATAAGACAACAGCTGTCCAAGCTTCTGCATGATGCCAAGACAAGAACTTGGTCAGAATAAATCTGGTTCCTGTTAAGCCTAATCTTTTAAATGGAACATTTTTGATAAGTCTGTAGAAAAAAGAATTTTTTTTGCTTTTTAAATAACGCACTCAAAATACCCCAGCCAAGAATCCAGGGAGTAATTGCTTAAGGCCAAATGGCAGGCTTGTGCAGGTAGGCTAGCATGCTTACCAGAGGAGGAAAATGCTAAACCAGCAGTTACAGACACTGCCAGCTGTGGGGTATTGCCAGCACTGGCACTATTTTTGTAGGCAGATATATGTCAGCTATCAAACTGTTCCAAGAGATGTGAATCAGTCTTGTTAACTATCAGAGAAACATGGTCAATTGCTTTCTTGTAGTTTTGATTTATTAATTTTTACTCTGAAGCTTAGAAACCTAAACAAGCAGCATGCTCATGTTGCTTGTATGTTAGTGTTTCCCATGTAATAATTAATATATATCCTACTTGCATTTGAATACACTCATTCTGTGGTACTGCCTTCAAAAGATAATGCGTTGGCCATGCCAAAAGAATTTTGTTTGGATGACAGACTCAGAAATGCACACAAACTACCCACTTTTATCTGAAACGTTCTTTTTAAAACACAGAAGTCTCGAGACTTTAGCAAGAAAAGTTAACCTTTAACCTGTGTTTGCATAAGGAGGGCTTTACTGGAATGAAAAGATTTAGATGCTGTATATTAGCACTAAAGATATAAAGGCAAAGATTTGCAGTTTATACATATAACAAAGCTACTGTGGCCTCCCATTCACCTTGCCCCCGGGGAAACAAGCAGAAAAAATGTTGTCTTTCCAGTAAGGTCTTTTGCTAGTGTAACTGCTTTGGGTAGGGCTTCATATTCTTCTTACCTCCACAGTCCTCCCAAACAAATTCCTTATAGTGTAAACCTGGATGAGCACTGGATTTTGACTTGTAATAGCTGCACTTGGACGTAATTTCCTTGTGTCAGACTTCCCTGTGTTGAGGAAATTTTGCTGTCTGACTTTTCAGGAGCTGCCTTGGAACTTATACTCACATCACCTGAGCTGGGACCTGATCTGGGACTGGATCCCCTTCTCAGCGGAGGTTCCAGGGAGCCCATGGATGCCCCTTTCAACTGCCCACACACCCCAAACTCACACAGTCAGACCAGGTTTCCTTACCCACTCGACCCCAGGTTTCCTTATACACTCGACTCCAGGTTTCCCATAGCAAAGGTCTCAGACTTCGGGATCCTTAAAATAATTTTATCGTTGTGCAACAACAGAATAACAGCTTGAGTCATTGCCTCTGAGGAGGGACCCTGAACACAGGGACCCCTGAGATTTAATATCCTTACAGTCTACATGGGGGCAAGTCAGGGGTCTTTCTAGTGAGTCCTCAGGTCCTGCTGTGTCTCTGAGTGTCCCTCACTTGGCTGGGCCACAAGTCCCTGTGCCCTTTGTTATACAAAGGGTCAGCACAAGTTCACAGCCTCTTGCCTCGGGCTCCTGCCACCCANATCTGGGACTGGATCCCCTTCTCAGCGGAGGTTCCAGGGAGCCCATGGATGCCCCTTTCAACTGCCCACACACCCCAAACTCACACAGTCAGACCAGGTTTCCTTACCCACTCGACCCCAGGTTTCCTTATACACTCGACTCCAGGTTTCCCATAGCAAAGGTCTCAGACTTCGGGATCCTTAAAATAATTTTATCGTTGTGCAACAACAGAATAACAGCTTGAGTCATTGCCTCTGAGGAGGGACCCTGAACACAGGGACCCCTGAGATTTAATATCCTTACAGTCTACATGGGGGCAAGTCAGGGGTCTTTCTAGTGAGTCCTCAGGTCCTGCTGTGTCTCTGAGTGTCCCTCACTTGGCTGGGCCACAAGTCCCTGTGCCCTTTGTTATACAAAGGGTCAGCACAAGTTCACAGCCTCTTGCCTCGGGCTCCTGCCACCCACAGGCTCTCGCACTGCAGCTGCACACGGAGCTACCTGCACTGAATGTACTCTTCAACACCCAGGACATAATTCCTCCTAGCTTCCTAGCAAATACCCATCCTTAGGTAGGACCTTTTGGCTCAGATTGTCTTGTGATGTGTTTTATTTCAAACTGACTCATCTTCTTAGCCTCTTCATCTAGTCAACTGCAAATTTTCTAAGAAATTCCTGCCATGGGTAATATAATATTGTGAAGAAGAACTGCCTACAATATTTCATTAATATAATATATAGTATATAATAATACTCATTATTTATTTGGTATTGCATTTGTTGCTATACAATTGCCTGCTAGAATGAGCTCTTGGCTGTTTCCCATAGTCTGACTCATCACTTACTAGCCAGGGCACTTATGTGAACCTGTGTGTGCCGAGATCTGCACCACGGCATGGAAATCCAGCCTGTGAGCTGAAACAAAACCCTCCAGTAAACCTCTGAAGGATGGTAGAAGAGCAGAGCACATCATTCATCATACAGGAGGCTCTTTTTAAGCCGGTGAACTGGTGCAAGCTGTTGTCTGAAGTGCTGGGCTGAAGTTGCCCATGCAGCCTGTTAGGAATCTCCTTGACACAACTTTGGTAAACATTGGCTTTCCTTGACAAGTTCTGGAAGCAGTTTGTGAGTGCAGTCTAGGAATTGTTCCAAGCATGACTGAGAAGGTGAGAAGGGGGACAAAGGTAGATGAAGAGCTTTCTATCGATTTGTTTAGCAGTGTAGAAGTAGTGAGCGCTAGGTTTGTCTAGGGAAGAGAGAACCAAAGACCTTTTATTGCCTAAGGACTCTGCTAGTAATGTTTCATCTCTCCTGAGGAAGGTATTTGTTCCTCACTTGCAGACTCACGGCACAGGCTCAGTGTATCTGGGCTAGCAGAGCTAGACAGAATAGACCTGATCTAAACATCCTTTCAGCCTTGCACTTTTTGTTCAGTGAATGACATCTTGGATGCTGGTAGCACATGCTGGTCAGCTTGCTGAGCAACCATGCTGAGCCTATTTTGGGTGGGCACCATGATATCAGTTCCCTGCTCCTGGATCTCCTGAACTGAACTACAAGCTCTGCAAAGTTGTGCTGGTCCTCAGGGCAACAAACTTTGTTTAGCCTAATCTGCTGAAAAAATGCGAACAGGTTCTGGTCAGAAGAGAAGCTGGGACTGGTGGGTGGTGTCATGCACTTTTTACCTGCAGAAGTTTGTCTACAATTTCTTGTGCTTTGCTTCCTGGTTGGTAAAGTTTTGGTAAGAACAGGTATTAAAATCAAAGCAACCTAGGCAAGTGAGTTTACACATGGTTGGAGAGCATTTGTGTCAAAAATGTTAACTTAATAAGAAATTCAGTTTGGGCAGGTCCTCTGGAGATCATCTAGTCCAACCTCATACCCAAGCTGGATAAAGTGGCTCAGGGGCCGGCCCTGGCTAAGGCCAAGGCAGCTCCAAGGATGGATATTCTGTATCTTTTGAGGGCATCTGTGCTGGTGCTTAACCCCTCCCACGGTGAGTATTTTCTGCTTATATCCAGTCAGAATTGCTCTGATGCAAGCTGGTACACTTGACTCTTTTCTCCTCACTGAGCATCAGAGAAGAGCCTGTTTTCATAATTTCTATAATCCTTTCTATTTTGGTGATGAAAATTCTCTTTACATGGCTGCTCTGGTTTAGTCCAGTTGTTCCCAGGATTCAGCTTATCAGTTAGGCATCTCCAACAGCACATTTGCCCACCATGTCTGTAGCTTTTCTACAGCTCTTGCAATTGAATGGATGGCAAAATCAGAGCTCAATACAATGCAACTTAACTTATGCCATGCCCAGCTCATAGAGGCTGATCTCAAGTCAGTCTGTGACTCTAATGGCATGTGTTGAATATTTCTATAAGACAAATACACTTTTGTTGCTCCAGTAGTGAGGTCACCAATTTGAACTGCCTGAATTATTATTTTAAGCTGATACTCATCATCATCATCATCATCATCATGGCTCGGCTTCGCGAACGAAGATTTGGGAAGGGCTCTACCCACGCTTGCTGCTAAGCTGATACTACACCGTAGAAAATTACAGTGTGTGTTTGTGCTATTATCCAGTTTCATTCACTGTGCTGGTGGAGCTCAGTAAGATCTCCACATCTGGGCAGGAATGGGGTAGGTCGAGGAACTAGCTGCTTTGTTCAGCATTTTCCTTGCCAAACCTAGAGGAAGCCAATGCATTCTGTCTGCAAGGCTTCTTATTACATACGGCGTTGTGTGATTTCCATATGGAAAATATAGGGCTGGAAAGAATGTCTTGTGTTGAACCACTAAAATATGAATTTGGGAATCTGGTTTCCTTACATAGCTCTGTATTCACTCTTCAAATGAAAAGCATCAGAAGGGAAAGGCTCTTTGTCATATACTGGGGTTATATCTTTTATTTGCTATTTACTGTGGGAGGTCAAGACAGAGCCCTTATGCTATTCTGAAGGTTATTTTAGTCTGGAAGAAAGACGGAAGAAGAGGGAAAAACAGGTGGGAGGGAAAGGGAAATTCCCTAGGGGAAAATTCCTAGTCCATTGACAGCTCTGCTGTCTTTCTGCTATATTCCAGTGGAATGAAGCAAAGAGAGAAAAACAAAGGATGACATGGTTTCATCTTGTTTAATGACATTAGAACGTAATCAACCTACAGAAATCTTCAGCAGGGATAGGTGACCGGTGATGCTGAGAAGAAATTTTGACTGTGCATGACATACTTCGTTTTTTTGCATGTTGTCATTTCTAATGGTACTCCTGTCAGACTCCAGTGACTTCCAGTACCTGCTGCTTTTATTTGAGTTAGGAGGCTGTATCTCAACATTGCAGTCTTTTCTAATATTCTAGGAATTTTCAGTAATTTTGATGAGCAAGGAGTTGTTGTAGAGTCTGAATGAAAACTTCAATCTAAATAGATTCTATTTAATAAAGAAAATATTTATTTTTTTTAAAAAAATGTCAAATCATGAAAGGCAGCTCAGGAAAAAGAACATTTCTGTTCTTTGATAATGTAGTCCTGTACGTGGACGTCACAATGGACTGAAGGAAAAAACACTAAAATAATTAATCTCCCAAATAAATTATTTAAATGATTTTGAAATTGAAAGGAACATTTTTGACTTGGTTTACACACTGTGAATTCTTCTGCAAATTCTTAATTCTTTACCTCAGGAAACCAAATTGTCTGACAAGAGCATGACTGACATTTACAAACAACAAATAATATGGTTTCAAAATACAGGCTCCAAGGAAAGGACATACTAGTATTAGTATGATATTAGAATTCTTTCCCAGTGGTTCTGTGCTTTGGCAAGATATTTCCCTGGATTCTGTGAACCAGCAACTGCAGATGGACTGGAACAGCCGAAGAGGGAACATCTGAAGTGATTTTCTGCACGTTGCTGTAAGTCACTTTTCTGTTTTAAATTAGTGAGATCTAAAACATCATGTTAGCAGATGTCCGTCTCTGAGGCCAAAAATTTCAGAATGGAAATCTCTCTGTGTGTCTCTTGCTCTGCATATGTAATATTAAAAACACACTTACATGTCTAAGAGAAGTTTTCACATACATTGAATTGCTCACTTACTTAGACAAAAGGTAATGATATTAAGACTGTTAATAATAATAAAAGTGTAAAAAAACTTCTTGTGCCTGATTGGAGTAAATACTAAGGGCCTATGGATATGTATAATAATAAAAATAATAACTCCTTATCTTTTTTTGCTTTGCTACCTATATTTATTACTATAGCGGAATATGACTTATCCTTTGGACGAAATCCTCTCAGTTTTGCATGACAACCTAGGTTTCACAAAATGTGGGCCATGATAACAGGATCAGGGGAAGTGAATACTGGAAGATAAATACATTAAAAAAAATAGGATTTACTCTGAAGTCTATTGTATAGATGTCATTTTCCCAAAAATCTTTCAAAAGCTCAAAAGGTGTTGATTGTTAGATTATTTGAGAAGATCATTTCTATTTAAGCAACACACAATAAATTTCTTTTATAAATGAGTTGTCTTTCTTAGTTTATCGTTAGCATTGAAAACAATCCCTTTCTCACACTGCCAAATCTAACATATTTCATGTAGGATCAAATAAAAATACTTTGAGTTTCCAAAAAGTTTGTACTCCCCTCAGGTAAGGTGAGTTTAGTACCTGGTACTGGCATTTATAGTGATTAAAAATGCTAAGTGTTTAAACTTATCACAAGATGAGTTTTTTCATTTCACAATTAGAACTTAATCGGAAACATTAGCCAGACCCATGATCTTAATTTTCTCTATCTATTCTGGAAATTTAGAACAGATCTTGCATTTTCTAAAGATGAAGAAGGAACCTGGAAAACATAATACAGAAGCATACATGGATTCTGGGTTTTTTTGGTGTTTTGGTTTTTTTTTCCCCCCAAAAAAGGTTTTTTTTAAATACAACTGTTTTATTATTTACGTTGAACAATACCAAAATACAGTATACTTGAGAAGAATGACTGTCTTCATACTGAGTCTTGGGAGAGTTAACTTCAGACAGTGACCTGAAAAACACACATAGACTTACAAACCTTTATTTTGTTTGCACTCATGGCAGTGTTTTTCTGTGAGAACTGCCTAAGAGGATAAGCTATTTTTGAGGAGTCCCCATAGCTAGTGTTAGTTTGCTGTTGCCATTTGAATCCAGGTGTTCAGCTAGTGTGTCAGATCCTGAGGACTACTGGAGCAAGAGAAACTTTGGTAAGTTACACACTATGAGACTTTTATTTTATTTTATTTTTCAAAATTAGAACAAGTTGTTCAAGTTTTTGTCTCTGAATACAGAAGAAACAGGAGAAAGTTGGAAAATTTCTTCCACTAAGTAACATTCATTCTTAGGGATATGTGGTGTTTTTCCTCTCTCTGGATATCTGTTTTTACTTTTTTGATCTCTTGTCCACCTTTTTATCTCTTCTGGTACTGAAGTGTTGCACTGGAGACTGAATCCCTCTCTCTCTTTCCCAGTCCTCTCCAGTTGCACATAAGTGTCTTTGAGTCACCCTAGTAAGAATCTGGCAGTATCATGTATCCCATTGCCCTCTCCTCCACTTCTGTGATGATCCCTTCGGAGACATATCCATATTTTTCATCCTGGCAGACAGCCCAGTCTCTCTGAATTGGCTCTGGGGATGGCCCAACAATTTCTTCTAAGGAGTCATGTAAAGCTGCTTCTTTTGCTGTTCATATGAAATTCCTCCCCTGCATTTTCCTCCTTCTGTTTACACATCATTCTATGAATTGCCCTCTTTCTCATGATTTTCTGTCTATCATCCTTATGCTACCTTCTATTTCATCCCTTGCCTATTTTTCTTACTTCTTCTTCACCCTCTCCTGGGAAGAGCTTCTTCATAGTTCTCATTTTCTATTTTCCCTTAGTGCAGCCAATTCCTTCCTTGGGGATGTCTTAGCTTTGGTAGTTTTATTCCTTTATTCCTTCCATCTAAGCCAGGGTATTCTTCTCTTCTCTATGAAGTACCTCTCAGTCTACCCATTTTCTGATGCCTTACAATGATGAATCTCTATTGAATGCTATTATTCTCTCCAGTTGCACTTAAGTCTTGAGTCTCATAATTAGTTGCCTTGGTTAGGCCAAACCAGTCACAATAGTGGTTTGTGCCAGATAGCCCTCTGCAGAGACAATAGATATCCCTCTACCTCTGCACCATCTCATTTTAGTCATGCCAAGCCTCAGGTCATCTCCAGCTGTCTCTCTCTGTGTTTTATCACTGCCAACTGCTTCCTTTTTGTTGGCCTAAAAAACCAAAAACAGTATATCCCATGGCCTTTGCTTTACTCACATGGTGGGCTGACCCTGGCTGGGTGTCAGGTATCCACCAAAGCCGCTCTATCACTGCCCTCCACTACTGGACAGGGAGAGAAAATGTAACAAAAGGCACATGAGTCGAGATAAGGGCAGGGAGAGATCACTCATTTATTACCATTATGGGCAAAAGAGACTCAGCGTGGGGAAAGTGCTTGAATTTATTACCAGCCAAAATCAGAGCAGAATGAGAACACCTTCCCCTCACTCCTCCTTCCTTCCCTAGCGCTACCTCCTCCCTTCCATTGGAATGGTTGTTACAGTCAGTTCATCTTAAGTTGTTTCTGCAGCTGCTCCTTCCTCTGCTCCAATGTGGGGTCCCTCCCATGGGAGACAGTCCTCCGTGAGCTTCTCCAGCATGAGTCCCTCCCACAAGCAATAGTTCTCCATGAACTGCTGCAACATGGGTTACTTTTCCATGGGGCACAGTCCTTTGAGAACAGGCTACTCCAGTGTGGGGCCCCTCCCCCTGGGACTCAGCTCCCCATAAACGTCTCTAGCATGAGTCCTTCCCATGGGCTACGTCTTCATGAACTGCTCCAACATGGGCACTTTCTATGGAATGCAGTCCTTCAGGAACAGGCTGGTCCAGCATGGGTATTCCATGGATTTACAAGTCCTACCAGGAAAACCTGCTCCAGCGTGGGCTACTCTCTCCATGGGTCCACAGGTTCCTGCTAGGACCCTGCTCCAGCACAGGTTTCTATGGGCTCACAGCCCTCTTCTGGGCATCCACCTGCTCCAGTGTGGAGTCCTTTCCAGGCTTCAGGTGGATTTCTGCTTCCCCAGGGACTGCCATAGGTTGCAGGGGCATAGCTGCCTCACCATGATCTGCACTGTGGACTGGAGGGGAATCTCAGCTCTAGTGCTCCCACTAGAGCTCATCTCCTCCCACTCCTTCTGCACTGACCTTGGTGTCTATACTGTTCCACATGCATATTCTCACTCTGCTTCTCTCTGAGGAGCAATAACTTTTTTTTCTTCTTAATTATGTTATCCTAGAGGCGTTATCCACCATGACTCGGCCAGCAAAGGATCTGTCTTGGAGCCAGTTGACATTGACTGTTGGACACGGAGGAAGCTTCTGGTAGCTCCTCATAGAAGACACCCNGCCCTCTTCTGGGCATCCACCTGCTCCAGTGTGGAGTCCTTTCCAGGCTTCAGGTGGATTTCTGCTTCCCCAGGGACTGCCATAGGTTGCAGGGGCATAGCTGCCTCACCATGATCTGCACTGTGGACTGGAGGGGAATCTCAGCTCTAGTGCTCCCACTAGAGCTCATCTCCTCCCACTCCTTCTGCACTGACCTTGGTGTCTATACTGTTCCACATGCATATTCTCACTCTGCTTCTCTCTGAGGAGCAATAACTTTTTTTTCTTCTTAATTATGTTATCCTAGAGGCGTTATCCACCATGACTCGGCCAGCAAAGGATCTGTCTTGGAGCCAGTTGACATTGACTGTTGGACACGGAGGAAGCTTCTGGTAGCTCCTCATAGAAGACACCCCTGCAGCCCCCCTCCCCCACTACCAAAACCTGGCCATGCAAACCCAATACACGTACTCACTTTTCATAAAACGGAGGATGAATGCCATAATTATGAAAGTTATGGTTCTTTCCACCTGCATAACAAAAGTGGCTGAATTCCTGCTTTAAATGTGAAATTAGATGATGTTAACTGTGGAAACTCAAGCTGTAAAATTAGTTGGCAGCTTTTGCAAAATTAAAGCAAATACATGGGGTTATATGCAAAAGTCAGTTACTGGCAACTCATTCAATACTATATTGTGGAGGAACAAAAAGAGAAGGATGGATTCAGAAAGATCCACAGGTAGGTAGTGCTGATCAATATAACACCATTGCTAAGGAAATATTCCTCTATTCAGGACTTTGCGATAAGAATTAGAAATATTTTTTGAGAAACAGCAATTCTGGTCATCATCAATATCTGAATGTTGTCAAATGCAAGCACCTGTACTCATTAAAACATGAAGACAGAAGAGAATGAACTGGATAGTTTGCACTTTTCAAGAAATTCCAGCTTCTGCCACTTAAGCACCAAATACAGTTTACATTTTTGTGAAGGCACATCCATGTTCAGTATTCAACAGCTAGTTGTAAGTCACAGTGACAGGACACTGCTTAGTCCTCACTGAATCTGGATGACAGAGGCTGTGTACCAGGCTAGACAGAAATTGGTGTTCCAGAAGTGATACTTTCACCACAAGCTTATATATTTGTGTCTGGTTTGATGAAAACCAAAGGCCCAGATTTTCATATAGTCCCTGCAATTTGAAAGTAACTTCAAAACAGTAATTCCAAGTACCAGTCCTCATAATGCTGTTTCTGACTTTTAAACCAGATAATCCAAAATTACCTCTCTTAGAAGGCAACTGAAATAGTTTTTTCCTGTAATTAGAGCTCACCTGTGCAATTCATTTCAAATGACCCATTCTACAAATGAGTAATAACAGCAGCATTTGCAACAGATCAGCTGTTAAACTGCATTCTGCCTACTAAGCAACACAAATTTTACACTCCTTTTATTGAACATTATGCAGTTTATTGCTTCAAAAATTCTCTTGTTTCAATTCTATTGCAGTGAGACATGCGCCCCTCTTTGTAGGAAGTACAGCACTCACAATTTTATGACTGAATGTCAAAATTCTTATGACTCTCTGTCTTGTCTGACTTTTTCTTTTTGTCTTACTGAGCAGTCTGCTTCTGCTGCTGCAGGGAACTCCCTGGTAGCAATCTTGTGTTTGACCTTTCTTATGGCACAGGTTACTCAAGGATAGGCTCGTGCTTTGGAGAACGGCACTATGTGTGGCCATTTAAGCTGTAAATTAATGCATCTTCTTGAATCATCATTAAAGCATCTTACAAAGATTTCTGCACTGATGAGAGAGCGGGTGTACATTTGCTAGTGAGTAAGCAGTATGATAAAGCCTCTGAGCCACTAGTGCTGCTCATGGGAAGGAGATGCTGTGTCGCAGGACAAAGTGTTGACCATGGTGATGAGCCGTAATTTTCAGATCCCGTTCCAAGAAATCATGTGCTTGCTTATTCCTTCACTTTTCTAGCATTTCCATCTGCTTTGTCTAGGGAAGAAATCCAGACATTTTCTGGATTGCCACACATTTGTGGAAGATAGGCATGGATATAGAAAATGGAAAGAACTACTTTAGAAGGGAGATTACCACTCCAGCAACCTCTCCCGGACCAGAGAAGCAAGAAGCTGTTTACAGATTGTGTTCTTATTGTATGGGTTTCCCTTGCATTTTCTGTTACCCCCTTGCCGTGCTGTGACCATGTGGTCGGCATGGGCGGCGCCATGTTGTCCTGCCCCCATAACTAGCCCCACTTTTGTCCTAACGCCATTGGTTGCCTCACCCATCCTTCCCCAATCCCCGGGCTCCTATTGGGTGTCAATCCTTCCCCTCTTCCATTGGCTAGCCATTCCCCAAACCACTCCCTTCCACCCGAACCCTTACCCAATCACAGCCTGGGCCCTCCCCAGGGGATATATAAATGGTGGGCATTTTGACTAAACCGCTTTTTGCTCCAGCATACCTCCAGATCTCAGGTGTGACTCCTTGCCTCAGTGAGGGGCTTCACGTGGCCCAGAGGGATTACGGGGTGGGGATCAGATTCCCCCACAAGTCTGTTAGACATTCACATTCATTTTCTTCTCTTCTGTGAGTTTTTCCCTTGGAATACAATTTTGACAGGAGTTTAGAGGAGAGAAGCGTGCTGTGGAGCAAGGTGCTAATTGGCATGAGTACTGATGACAGCAGTATGTCTTTCAACGAGGTTTCTGGTTTGTTCAGTGGCAGAGTAATAGAGAAATTCTCATGGATTCATAAATACCACAGATGGAAAAGTCATATTCAGTCATCTGGTTCACCCATCTGAAAGCACAGGGTTATTCAGCAGGACATATGCTTCTAATATTTTGTCCAACCTATTTTTATACTCTAGGCGATGAGTCATGGGGCTTACACTATCCCCAAAGGAACAATATTCTACAACTAATCAAATTTCAATGCTGGGAAGATTTTTTCCCACTCTAATTTTTCAATCTATTAGTTTTATTTTGTTGCATTTGTTTGTCTCTTCTGAACACTTCCTCTCAGTTTTGTATTTAAGTTCTTCGTCTGTATATTTTCTCCTATCAGATCATGTTATTTTAAACAGGGCAGGTTGTTGAAGCCTATCTTTATTTTTGCCTGGCATGTTGCCTTGTCAAACCCTGTGTTCGTTAGTATATAATTTAATCTTAAGATTTAAATATTTTGGAAAGTTCAGCTGTATCCAAAAACTGTATGAGGCAAAAATACTCATGCTCCCTTCCATGTTAATATAAGCAATAAAGTCATTCAGTTGAAGATCTGCATGCCTGTATTTTGAAGCAAGGCTGGGAAATTTGGCAGGAAGGGTGGGTGCTTACAACTGAAATGTGTCTCTTGATATCCCTGAAAACAGTATTTTAGTCAAATGATAAATACAAAAAAGAAGTCATCTCTCAGGGGTGCAGTGGGAACTTGCTAGAGTTGAGCTGTTGGCTTTTGAGTGTGGAAGACCCTGTGTCCAGCTGCGGCTGCTGTGGGATGAGCACAGTGTGGCTGTGCTGGCTGTCTGTCCCAGTGTGGTGCTGAGAAACCCCCACCAAAGACAGAGGGCATCCTGCCTGATGCTAGCACAAAGCAGACACCAGGAAAACAAGGGAGGTAAGGAAAAAGAATAATAGATCAGAATAATAAAAAGGGAAGAAAAGTTGGTCTGAGCTGGGAAGGAAAGGAGATGAGACCAGTCAAGGAAGACGATACAGACCAAGTGTAGGAAGGAGAACAAAACTCCATGTTACATGGTCCCCTCCATAACCAGGCATATGATCACCACTAGGAAGTCATGCACTCCTCTGTCCTATGGAGATGAGAACCTCTTTTAGTAGTCTTAGTTTTACAGACTTAGTTTTTACTTCCAGGCTCTTTTTTTTTGCCTGTCCTGACCCCTAAGTAGCTCCATTCCCATCTCTCACATCCTGTCCCTTGTTTTCCTCAATACCTTTCTATCCAAAGGCAGTTCCCTGTTTTCCCGTTTTTTAGCTCCCCATCTGTATGTCTAACCCTTACATTTACTACCTCTTCCCTAGCTTACACTTCACTGCCTTTCCACAGCAACCAATTTTATATGTTAACAAATTTAGGGCTGAACTGAAATATCCAGAATGACTGATCTGTGCATAGTGATAAAGATCATGACTACTGTCATTTCAGTAACTATGAACATAGCCTGAAGAATCTCTCAATAAAAATTGTTTATAATATTTTCTCATTTCAATGGCCATTTCAGTATTATATGTAATAGTAGTTCTGGGTTTTGATAAAATCGAGATTTTTATCAAAGTACATAAGCAAATAGTTCTCTTGACCTAGGTGACATGAAGCAAAAATGAACATTGCTGTTATGCTTTGAAGGAAAATACAATTTGCTGTGTTAGTGCCCTCTTTGTAAAGAAGGTAGGCAAGCTGATGCTTTGCCTCCAGAGAAGGCTTAAAGGCTGCCCTACTGAAACAGTAAAGTTGTGAATTACAGTATTGGAGTAACTTCTACTGCCTTGAACATTGCTAGGCCAGTCATAAAGCAACAGGAAGATGAATTTATTAGTTTCTTTGCTGCCAGTATCAAAGCTGGTTTTTAAGATCATGGCTTAAGAACTGAGATCACTGGAAATTCATCCACCATGTAATAGAGAAACCTTTTCCTGTTGAATGTTGGATGTTTATGCTACTGCATACTGCATATGGGGAAATGTACTTGGTGCTTTCAGAGCTCTTAATGGTTTATCATCTTATTCTTAATGTATGAAATTCCGCTACTCTGATTTCTTTTGCAATACTTGTATTCTTTGATTCCTTTGCAAGCAGTCATTTCAAGGAACAAATATTGCTAACACCACCACTGAAATAAAAGATAAACCAGTTGCTACTGTTTACACAGTCCCCAAATTCAAGCTGTTATATCTCCTTGGGTATGACTTACTTTTGTTTTCTGAATATAATCCTGGATTTGAAGTCTTGTTAATGAATGAACAGAATACCTCTACTTTGCAGAAAACACTGTATTTAACCAGCTGTGTTTCAGGATTTAATGTCTCAGGATTTATTTTGACCTATCACTAAGCTAGTTGTGATTAAACCAAATGCAAGATGTACATTTCAAAAAAAGCTGTGCGTAAGGATCTGGTGTTAAGGAGTAACTTGAATCCTTTAAAATATCAAAGATCATTCGGTTCAAGATGTATCCATTAGTAAAAGAACTTTAAGAAAATTGTAATCAACAAAGTGATAGCTTCTTTTCCCTATCCATCTGAAAATCTTTTAAATTCAACTCTCAAAACCACATTTGTCAAAACCCCGACTATCCTGTCAACTATCCTTGTGAATTTCTTTTGCTGTTGTGGTTGATTATGTAGCTACAATTATATCAGTGTTGAAGAAGTAAATAAATTTAAAAATAGGATGAATTAATTGTTTAATAGTTATGAGAACTCAAAAAACTTGCTCTTGCTGAAATTAGAGGCAGATAAACTCCTTTCAACTCTATTTACCCTTGCAAGCAAGTATTGCAGTTAATTATCTTTACCCCATGCACACCAACACACATTGTACTCTTTCACTTACTGAAGCAATTCTGTTGTATGTACAAATAAAAGAGAGACTTCTACTCATATCTAGAATTAAGACTGGCAACTCTTTATTTCATGCAGCCCAGCAATCTCTGTAGCATGGGAGTGCCAGCCTTTCTTGGTTTGAGTCACTGCTGTGGAAAGGGTGTTGAAAGCTGTGTCTGGAGGAATGAACTGGACAGAGTGCATGAGTGAATTACTCATTCCTATCTGCACATGGATTCCCTTGAAGGACTACAGTGTCTTGAAGCAAACCGTCCTTAGGGCTCCTCCTGTACCCTTCACCTTATGCAGAGTAACGACACGAAGGCTACCATCCCATCCTAGTTACACTGGCTGAGTCACTGCAACTGCACAACCCTATCCACAGCTTTCTTGTTTTCCCTCCCTGTTCTCCCTGCTTGTGGCTTGCTTGAAGTATATAACAAGTACCTCTGGACAGAGTCTGCCTGCTGCTCTGCATTGTTTCATTATCTAGTGCAATATTCTTCAGTCTTCTTTTGGAATGCTGATGAACACTGGGATGCTGCTGGTAAACTAAAGAGAGAACATTAATTACAGAGGAAGGAGGTTCCATGTAAAAGATCTGGCAAAACAATATAACACTGCCTACATAACTGTGCGAGACTTCATGGTGTGGGGTCTGGAATAGGACCAGATCAAATAATTAACAGCTGTTTTGGAAAGTACGTTAGCATTGGCTAAAAGGGATTAATAGACACCTGCATAGTTCTCTGGTGATTTGTTACATTTTGTATTTCCTTGCCTCTAAAACATTAAGTCTGTCCAGAATAAACTCTTTTTATCACTGCATCTTTATTCTTGAATAGGAAGGAGAAAACAGCAGGAAAAGCATTTGTGTAAGTTACATTAAGGGTTAAGCAGGAATTGGATCACAGTTTTTCAGCTCCAGTGATCTCTCATTCTCATGAAAGTGCAACAGAACCTTGAGCTGGTTGCAGTGCGCATGACTAAGTCTCCAAATCTGGACTTCCAGAGTACAGCTTAAGAGAGGACAACCTGTTTAATTTTCACCTGTCAGAAGGGATAAGAAAGTCAGTCCAAAAGCCAAGACTGGGAAAGTAGTCCTGGAAGGCCAAAAAGAGACATTCACAGGAGAGGGCAGAAAGGTCAGGCAAGGAACTGGTCAGACCCAGGAAGCTTGAAAGCTGCTCAGCCTAAGATTTGTGATCAGAAAAGCTACTTGATGACTACTCTTGGTGTGGAGAACAGTTGGAACAGGAAGAAGACTATTAAGTTCATTTATTCATCTGAATTTATAATGAATCTTCAGTGATGATTCAAGTCCAAAAATCTTGAAAAAGATGACTAGTAGTGCAACTAGAGAAAAATGTAGATAATCATGTTCAAAACTGCGCTTCTATAAACCTTTCTTTGTTGGTCTCTTGCTTGTTGCAGTTCTCACCCTCATAACATTTTGCTTTTTTATGAGTACACAGTAACCTCAGATTTGTCATGGCAGAGGAACTTGGCGCCCAGCTCATGCCTACACATACAAACGACTGGTTTGGATTTTTGAATGAACCAGTGTGCCTAAGCCTCCTAAGATCCTGGTCCAGAGGTGCTTGAAAATAAACTTCTGCACGGAGCAGTGCCCAAAGGTGTTACTCATAGACAGTAACACACATGAGAGCTGCCCTGTTGCAGTTTCTAACCAGAGCTGCCCAGAAATTCAACCTGAACAGAGGCAGAAATGAACACTTCTTGACTGAAATACTGCATTCACTGATGAGAAATTGTTTCAAAATGCCTAAACTGGAGAGACAGCATAGAAAACATTAATTTTGATCGTGATATCTCTAACAGTAAAAGAAGAATGGAGTGTGAAGAGACTTAGTGCCACGAGTGTTTTGCCCCTAGACCCAGGAGGAACTGCCTCCTAGCAGAATCTTTGGTTGTTTTGTTAAATGTGCAGTTTTATTGGCACAGTGCTGATCAACAGCTTCTGGTGATCTCAAGTAACATTTAACAGATTGGTTAATTTGCAATCAAGATATGGATAAACCAAACCTCCTAGTAACTGCCTAAAATGCAAACAAGTAGTATTTTTGAAGACTTTATTACCTCAGCTTTCCTGCCATGTTCTCCAGCTGCTACTTAAAAAATTTTGCTTCTGTTATTACCAAATTGCATATTTTAAAAAGTCATCATGCAAAAGCTGGCTGATTAAAAGCAAAGTTACTCATCAAACTCATTACAGCTTTCATGAGTACCTATCTTATAGCTGGCGGAAGAGTTATTTTGCTACAGTGGCACTTTCATTAGATCTTCTATTTTGGCTTGTTTATCAAGCTTCATTTCTCCAAGGATTAGTTGTCTCACAAATGTATTCAGCCTTCTTTTGGTTTTCCCAACCAATTTTCTTGAGGGAGCAGATCTGGCCTGAAAACTGTGCTAAAGACCATCAACCTGTCCCTTTGAAACTTGTATTTAATTTCTCAGTTTTTACTGCATGGAGTTGAGGTCTTACTGATCAAAAAAATCCTCTTTTTCCACCTGGTTTTCCAGAGCAATTAATTGCACATTGCTATTCGACTTTATTTCTTTTCCACCTATCTGTGACTATGAAAACCTTTCATGGTTCTTGAAGACAGAATATTGCAGTGTTGTTTTGTGAAGTATATATTCAGAGCTTCCATGTTTATTCTTTGGGATGAAATTCAGTTCACAGATCTCTGTGCCATCCCTGATATGTGAGTTATGGAAGATTCAATCCAGTCTGGAGACTTCAGAAGGCTTTTGAAACCCCAGGT